>JANTPZ010091791.1:0-16858 GCA_025593235.1 Vachellia pachyceras
GGGACCATCTTGAATACTTGACAGTGACAACTAATTTCTGATAATAACAATTAATGCCTAATACTATTAATTTCTGGTTAATAACAGAAAATCCTGCTAAGTCCCTAATTTCATTTGTTTTCTTATGACTCACAGGTGAACTTAATTGACTAGAGCTTCAAACCGTCAAAAGTCTATTCAAATCCTTGAATTGATATCAGTCCATCACTGTCTGGTGCAATGGTTTATATTAGCGCATGGGATGAGTTTGTTGAGCGATCCATTCAGTTGTTCCGTGCAGATCCTGAATCTGTAATGTCCTCTTGCTTTCATTTTGATATCATAAAGTAGTAGAAAATGAGGTTTAGAATTATGTTCTTTACGATCAGTGCATGAGACAATTTTATTTGTTGACCTTAGTTTCATTTACTTGATTAGTTTTCAAGAAATTAATATGTATATATCCCATGCGTCCATGCACTAGTCTTAAGTATTTAGGCTGCTATTCTGCAAGTTTCTCATCTTGTCTTATGTGGTTTATTAATTTTTTTTGGTGTAGACACGGTATGTCATGAAGTACAGACATTGTGATGGCAAGTTGGTGCTTAAAGTTACTGATAACCGAGAGGTAGTATTTCTTATTTTTCTGTGTTTGTAAAATCATGTTCTATTCAATGCCGTTGCCCTGTTATGCACTCAATTCTGGATGTGTTAGTCTGAGATTAATAGTCAAAGCATATATATATATGCGCCTAGAATTATGATTATTTCTCCTATCTTATAGATGTGTGTGTGTGTGTGTGTGTGTGTCACATGTGATGCATTTTCAGAATAAGTGAAAAGAATCAGTATATGGGAATTCACTACTGACTGAAACTTTTGCAATTTCCCTGTATGTCCTGTCTAACATTTTAGACCTATAAAATTACAAAGATTCTGATGAAGAAACCTATGTGTTGCATATTTTCCATTTGCGCCTTTGCTTAGCGGGATTCAATTGAGAGGCATTAAAAGGGAATCTTCCTTGTAATAATAGATTAGTGCCAGCCTGATAAAAACAATGAGCTTACCTGGGATTTGTAGCCTAAAACATATTTTTGCATATACAAGAGGAACTTATTTAGAGAGAAGATATTGGGATACCGAAATATATTGCAAAACTGCACATAGTAATAAGACAGTAAAATTCGATAGCTTTTGGTCTTTGCTTCTTAAAGCTGTATATTTAAGATGACATGCTTGCTAGAGTTTATTCTCATAGTTATCTTGAAGTTGTTTAATAATTTTACATACTTTTGGTGGTCTTTGTTTTTTATAAGCATTTTTTGTTACTTTACTACTAGAAAATAACAGTTCCAAGTTTTTGGTTGGTCGTTGGAAAACTTTTGATCTCAGAAGCAAGAATCATATTTAAGTTAGCTATTCCTTTGAAGTTTTCCCCCAATTGATCTAAATATTTTGTTAAACATATGAGGTGTTACATTTTATCAGTGCAATAAGCACACCTATACTAAGGGTGGTACAAATTAGAATGTTTAGAAATCTTCATAGCCCAATTTAGGAAGTAACACATTTTACTTGTGCCCCATAGATCTTTGAGACTTTCTCGTTGAAAAGGACTTGCGAAGGGATGAGCAGTGATAGCTGTTTTATTATTTAGGTTGGCATGTTCTTTATTGTTGAGGTAGCAAAGAACACTCTTTTGCAATAGGATCACTTCGACAGGAGGTCTTGCTCTGCACATGTTAGACAGGATGATCTCAACTCGTTGAGTTTTGGTGGACAAATTTTATTATGATCTGACTCCTAGTGTCCATGAAATTTGTATGGCATCTTTTACTTTGGCCATTTGCAAGCAAAATATCACCTTTGTTACATAGCATGAACTATGATGCAGCCATATAATAATCATTGTCTTATCGAGTAGGTTCTCTGCTAGCTTTTCTAGTCTGCATAAACATGTCCTAAAGGTTCATTATTGTTCTTTTTACCAGTGTTTGAAGTTTAAGACAGATCAGGCGCAAGAAGCTAAGAAGATGGAAAAACTTAATAATATATTCTTTGCTTTGATGGCTCGTGGTCCTGATGGTATGTCTGACACGGAGCTTTTAATTTTGTTGCATTTTAAGTTTCAAACAGCTATAACTCATTTTCCTGAATATATAATTTGAGGCTATTCAAGGCACATTTTCCTGATATCCTGATATTCATTATATGCGAAGAATAACCAAACACCTTACATGAACTATTTAGAAGATGATTGAAGGTCAAAACTCTTGTATGGCTGGGTTTCATTTACTGTTTCTCAAATGTCATCATGTAACGTTAAACTGGGCATTTCCCTGTGCTTGCACATGACACTTTTTATTAAAAAAAGAAAGAAAGAAAGGAAAGAAGGCATGTACATCAATGTACAGATCCATAATAGTGTTGTTGCCTGTGTAATATGATTTTCATGCAGTACTATCTCTAGTCCCTACTAGAAGAGCTAGTTAGAGGTTTAGATTTGATCCAAAATTTAAGATCTCAGTCCATTTATCTTCTATGGTTATCATTTTTCCTCATTAATTTATCTAACTTATAAACTGATATATAACCTAATTTAACACAGTGATATTTTGTTCAAATTACTCAATTGATTTCATTTCTTTAATCGATCCAAATTAGTTAAGTAGCTCCTATATTAGGGACTGGAGGGAGTATCTAATGATTTGATAATCTACTAAGGTAGCAATTAGTTGGACATGCAAACAAGTCCTGCTTGGTAGCATGATAAAACTCTGTTGTTCTTATGATCAGTTTGTTTACTTTACTTACAAGAGATGATGTCCTTGGCTGTACTTTTCCTTGGACCCATTAATATTATGCAGTGGATATATCAGAAGTGACTGGGAAGGATCAAATGGATGCTCAACCCACCAAGAAAGGAAGAGGGAGGAAGCAATGACTAGGCTTTCTCATATTAAAATGATTTTTGATTGAGTCATAGGACCTATTATGTATGATCTTGAGTAGTGTCTTCTTTGCCCTAACCTGCCTTAATTATCACAAGTATTGACTGCCTACATCACTCATTCATTGCAAATTCCATTTTATTTTCAATGGCTGCCTTAAGATTGGTGATTCATACATGCAGCACTATTTGAATCCTTGATTGACTATATAGCTTTTGTGTTTGACTACTGATTCTCTACCAAAGCTTAGCTTACAATACCTTGATTCTGCACAAGTTTCAAAACATTAAAAGGCGAATGCTCGGCTTCGAGCTTTCAAATGATGAAAAATCTTGTGTCCATTTGGAGGGCTTGTTTGGTTAAGGTTTGGGATATTAGTCCTTTAACTTGAATGTTAATATGGTCCTTGTATGTTGTTTTTCTTTTGTCAAGTGCATTCCTTTACTCCTCAGACCCTAAGAATTTTTCTTTCCGGTCATATATAATAAAAAAAAACCACTTCAATTAATAAAGGTTTCTAATTTCACCTGTTGGTTTGAATCAATTGTCTTCAGTAGGAATGGTTGAAAACGGTAGTAATAACTGATCATGGTAAGGAAGGAACAAATATACTGTATAGATACATCATGGGATAAAGATAAGTCCTTTTTTTTAAAAAAAAATGGAGGTGGATGAGGGGGAAAATTAAAGTGACTAATAAGATAGTATAGACTGAGATAAACTGTATGGTAAATGAAGTGGAGATATGGTTTTTCTTGAGACGAGGAGTAATTTCATTATTCCTTATCAACCAGGAAACTTCCAATTCAGCAAATACTTTCAAAATTTAATTTAGTGAAAATTCCAGATAAGAAAGCATCAATTATTCAAAATAACAAGGTATCTCAATTTTGTTGTACATAAATAAAAATAAAGTGGGAGTATATGATTGATCTTTTAAATTCACATAGAATTTTAATTTAATCCTTTAAATTTAAAAATTGTAGCTAATGAGAGATAGGTTTAATGGAAGGAGTTAGTCTCTTACAATATAAAGAAGCAAGATTCAAATTCCTTGGAGATACACCAATGGTGTTAGTCATTAATTGTTAACGCTATAAATTATATTTAACAGAAAATGAGAACTTAATAAATTTAAAAACAATTTTTCAATTGAATGCTCTTGAAATATTATTAAATTTTAAAATATAAAAATGATTAAAAGATTACAGTCACATTTTGTAAATTTAAGAAACAATTTCGTTATTAAAGGATTACAGTCACACTTTGTAAATTTAAGAAGTCAATATAAAACTAAAAGTAAATTTTAGAATATCAATTTCAAACCAATACTTTAGCTCAAAAAATAACATTTTCCCCACAAGTATGTTATTCTAATTACCTTCGAATTACAACATGGCGCCAAAATGCATGATCCATTGAATATGCCAAAGCATCCTGAGGAATAAATAACCGTTCAGGTAAAATGCTCATATCCTTCTCCTCCTCAGAAAAATTCTCTGCTCTTGTCCTCTCGGAGCCCATCACCGGCTTCTGAGTTGCATTACCACCGGAAGCCAACGCTCCAGCGACGTCCATGAGGAGGAAGCTTTGTGCTTGTCTGAGCTGCTGCATGATTTCTTCCAAGATAATGAAATGGAGGGTCGATCATTGGAGAACGATTTAGACTCCAAGCGAGTCGACTGGGTGCTGGATGTGATTATCTTCCTTCTTTCTTGTCCTCATATTATATCAAACACATCTAAATATTGAAAATAGACAACAAAAAAAAAACAGAGAGAATGGATGAGAAATTTCTTTTCCGGTTAAAGCTAAGCAGTTTGAAGTCTAGACGCAGGGTAGTATTCTTTCTAAAATTTTGATGAACTGGCTCTTACCAAAATTATATGGACAACGAAGAACCGCACAACCCGTTTTTTATTTATTTTTTTATCCACGCCTCACTTTTTTTTTTTCATTTTTTCAGATTCATAGGAAAGAAGCTTAATCGGAATGAATCATAATTTTTCTTCTATGATTGATCAGTATAAACATCAACAACTCTGAATTGGATCAGTTTCTCCTCAACAAATAAGTGCTTGGACCAATAAAATACTACCTCATGGAGAGATAGTTGGGGAGGTAACAAAACCCTATACCTTTCATTACAAATAAATATGAATTTTTAGCTCTCCCGTTTGTGCCTCATAAAAAGCACTAGCGGGTTGATGGATCATTACCCTAACGATATAACATAATAAAAGGTTCCTCTATCTCGTATCATAAGGAGAGTGATCCTTCATTTCTTCAAACAGAACGAATAGAGATAGAATCAGAATGATTCTCTAAATGCCTTTCTTTGGATATTTCTCAATGTTCCGGCTATTCACGGAATGTAAGAAGCAGATGAATACCTCAAATAGGAGGATACTTGTATTTAATAAAAAAAGATGGATTATGCCATTTTGATATATTTATATATGAGACTTGAAATTATCGGGCGCTAATTTAAACTTGGAAGTTTTAAATAGGGTAATATGGACCTTGAGGGACGAAGAGCTAATATTTGCCCTTAAGATGTCATATAGGAGGAGCGACGTGATGATGGCTCGGCTATTGTCAACTCCATTCGTGAGTCCAAGCTATTCAACTTCGTTTTCTGACTCTACACCGGAAAATACCCGGCTCAAACCAACCTCAAATCTTTCGCTTCCAAACTCTTCGAGCTCTAGGTGTTCCGTTAGGTAGCAACACTCTTCATCCATTCATGTTTATCAATGCTAGTTGTTCACATTGATTGATCTGAACGTGGCTTCCCACTTAGGTTGCCCCTCTGGGATCTCCAGGGCTTCCCTAGTACTTTTTTTTTTTTTTTTGGTGACATTCCCTAGTACTTCTTTCCGATCAACATGGTGGATGATTTCTTCCTCCATACAATGTCGTTTCCAGGGTGGTTGTTGAAATGGGACCAAAGAAAGCTTTAAAAAGCCCTTTACTCTTTAGCTACTGAACCTCTCAATTTAGCTTCGACTTACGAGCTATCCTGAGAAGAAGCCTGCAACAACCTCCTCTTCGTTTTGGGTTTCAACGATTACGCGGGGTCAAGATTGTGGTACCGACACTGATGAAGTGGTTAGGACCGGATGGAAAGAGCCTGCACAAAGAATCGCCGGTGAAGTGACAATCATTTTGAAAGAAGAGGGTGGGGTGAGTTTCACAGCGCTGGAGAAAATGGCGTTGGTGAAGTCGATGGTGTTGGAAACAATGAGGATAGAGTCGCCGGTGGCGTACCAGTACAAGAAGACCTAGCAAATAAGATGGTGAATACAGAATCTAAAATGGTGCATTTAGTGTTCAAAAGTACATTGAACAAAATTACTAATAGCAGGAAGAATGAACCAGGGAAGAACAAAATAAACTATGGTGCCAAAAGGAATAGAGACGCACAGAGATTAATGTAAGGATGAGAAAAAAACTTAAAGAAAACACAAATAGGATCATTTTAAAAGAAATTTGATGCAGATTATTAATGACTTCCAAATAGTTGTTATCAGGAATAAGTTCGTTTTAATATTTGTTATATGCTTATAATTATTATTTAGTATTGCCTCTGACGTTGGGTTCTACATGCTTAATATTTTTGGGTTAGTTGTAATAATTTAAGATTGGGTCTTACCTAGCCTCAATATTTTAAAGCCTTTCATACTTAGAACCGGTTTAGATTAACATTAGAAGTAACTTTTAGGATGTGATTTATGGTCTACATGGTAAGTATATGATATGCGTTTTATCTTAATTTACAGAATTTATTTTTCTAACACTGTGATCATAGGCAGACCCATGTACATTTGAGTGGGTGCAACCGTACCCCATGACTTCCAGAAAAGTATATATATATTAATACAATGTGATTTATTTTGCACCCACTCATTTGATAATTTTGAACCCACTAAATTGTTGCTCAAATTCTTTTTAAAACATATTAAAAATAAATTTCATTTATCTTGAACCCACTTATTTTAAACCCCCTGAGTCAGGGTCCTCGGTCCGTCACGGACTGTGAGAAACATGTTCTTAAATGTTTGGTCCAATCTATTTTGGAGTCCTCTGTTTAAAACCTTTTGTTTGATTTTTAATATTTTCATACTCACGTTATATATTATCAGGCCATCTCTAAATTTTAAATTAAAATAAAAGAGTTAATCATCTCACTAGCCCATAATAAAGATGCAGTAAGCCCATAGGCCTCTTTGCAGTTCAAGATTTCAAGGACATCAAATTAATGCTATGAGAATATTTTGTCATTGGATCAAATGGTAAGTAACTTATTCTAACTTAAACAAGATCTTAAGTTCGAGTTCTTGTGTATGCAGTAGCCACAGTTGGGAGACTCACACACCTTTTTCAGGTGCGCGACATGGGTCAGGTTCAAATTAATTGGGGTGAAGCTCCGGAAACCGAGTAGAAAACAAAAAAATGAGAATATTTTGTCAGCTTTTAACATTTCAATACCAAAATTTCTTTCTTTTTTTTTAAAAAAAGACGTGTCATAAAAAAGAATTAAATGACAAAAAAATATACATGATAAAAATTAAGGGATAAAAATTAAATCTTATGTAAAGTTAAAAGATTAGATAATTACTAAATTGGGCATAAATTCAATATGTTAAGTAAACGGAAAGTTGAAAACATGTGCTTTGAACATTATAATGTAAAAAAAAGACAAGAGAGAGAGGATAACCTTTTGTGAAATTTAAATGAAATCTTGGAAACTAATACTTTAGCCAATAAAATAAGTAATCTAAGAAAAAAAAAAGGAATAAAATGAATGCTTAGCTGTAAACAAACATTCAAAAACATTATGATTAAATACAATAAAGTAATCTAAAGGATTCAAATAATTGATATTAGACGATAATTCAGATTTGCTATTACAGAACAGTAATACACTGTGCCTGTTTCTTTACACTGACAATATTTAATTTCATGCATACACACACACACTGATATTTTCTTTTAAGAATTAAAAAAAAAAGTGAAGTAGGCATGTTTGAACACAAAATCTTGATAGATTTATATTGATGGCGACACAAGCAATGACCTTCTGATGTTGAATTAATTAACCTCTAATCATAATTAGTGTGTTAATGTGATTATCCATAATTAATATCCCAAAACATATTAGATCAAATTCAAAGAGAAGCACTAAATATAGGTGTGTGATAGTGACTGTAATAGCCCGTTTGGTTCAGTTTCATGAAAGAGGATTACATGTAATTCTGATGCAATTAATTGACTGATTACAATGTTCGGTTACGCTAATGTATTGTAAAATGGATTATATTTTGTAATCCCGATTACATCAACGAGAGTACTACCACGTTGCCGAAGGACAATGGCATCGCCTAGCTACCTTTTGTTTGGATGTTGTTTTCCCTCTCCTTTATTTTATGTATATATACAATTTATGAGCTTTTATTATATATATATATATAAGAATTTTAATTGATAATTTTTTTAAATATTTGAACAGGAATTTTTTATTAATTTATTGGTATATATTTTCACGGGTTATATATTTGGGGGAGATAGACACATCCAATTTATTATATGTGTACGTAGAAAATGGTAATTTTATCTTTTATTATATTATTATTACATATTCCCATATTCTTCTTCGTAATCCAACCAAACATGTTTATATATATATATATATATGAATCACCTTTTCTTAACAGTGAGCCAAACAGACTTATATAAACATTATTACATTATATTTCAATACATTTTATTATATTCCATTGCATTCCTTTTATATTCCATCAACCAGTAAGTGACATAACGTATAAAGGAACGACCATGACTTGTGCAATCATTATTAATCTCACTTTTCTCAATTTTTTTCCTTTCAAAGTCAATACAAATTATATATATTTTTTGTGAAAATGATAATAATAATTTGTATGTTTTCATAAATTACATTTTTATTGTTGTAGGTTTCGAAGTTACAGAAAAGGAATTCAATTCATTTGTTTCTTATATTTTTTTTTTAGTTTTGAATGTCTATAATACTTTTTACAACATTTTTAACTTTTTTATAATACATAAATAATTTTTTATATCCGATTTAAACCAAAATTAGTTCTGGGGAAAAAGAACTTACTTATGAAAAGAATCATGAATGATTAGTGATTGGTGAAACGAAAGATTAGTTTTCCATAGTGTCCTTGTTTCTTCCCTCCAAAGTTTTTGTAAAAAAAAATCCTCAAATAAAAGAAAATTTATATAAATTTTCTCAAAAGTAAAAAAATAATAATAATATGGTATAAATATAGAGAAAATTCTTATTAAATATACAAATCCTAATTCAGAGTTACACTTTTATCAAATATTTAATAAGGATTATACATCTTATTAGAATTTTTTTAATATTGTTAAAAAACAATAATACTCGTTTGTAATTAAAATGAAAATTGAAGGTATGTTTATGCCTATTTTTAATAACAAATTTCTATAGACTTTTAATCTTAACTCCAAAATCCACACTTCCTTGAATCACTATGATATCAATTTTTAGTTTTTTGATCGACCTTAAAAAATATTGATGATAGTCTTTGATAATTTTTCTTTTAACCCTAATTTCTGAAATATTTGCTATAAAAGGTTTATACAAAAATTTAGTTTTGAATGAGAATTTGTAGATTACTTTGTTTTGATTTTTTTGCTATTTTATTTAGTTTTTATTTATTTTGAATACACAATTAAGTAACAAATCATATGAATAGCTTAATAATTATTAGGATGAAGACGAATTGCCTTATCTTCACACCCACTTTCAAAACAAATTTAAAAAATAAAGGGAATGAATAGAGTAGGGAGATGTCTTGTCAATAAAAATAGGTTGGAAAAAATGGTTAAACCAAAAAAAGAGATAAGAAAAGGAAACCGATGAAAAAGGAATTTGGAAGTTGTAAAATCCTAAATCAGTTTTTTTATCATTCTTAATAAAGTATTAACCAATATTCATAACTTATTTTACAATTTTCAAGTTATCTTTTGTCATTTTCCATAAAAAATGATATATATGTAAAATTATAAAATTTAAAAATATCAAATAAGGCCTATAAACTTTATTAGCTATTTGATAAAAATGTGTGCCTAACAGATTTCTCCAAATAGTATGCCTCCCTAAAGTTTTATATTTTATAATGATCTTGTATAATTTTTCTAATTTCAAAGTATGCAAATTTCTTTTTTCCGCAAACTATCCCACACTTTGGCTTACTTTATAATGATTTGACTAAAATATCAACTATTTTTTTTTTGGTGTAACTATAATATCATCTATTAATATAACTAAATATGTTTTTTAAACTACAATAACTTAATCACGGACATTTCGATAAAAAAAATAATTTGACTAAAATGGAGAGTAATTTTTTTTTGGGGAGATGTGTATATAATTTGAAAAATAAACAGTTATAATAATTATAAGAATGGCGATAATTTACTCAAATAATTTTATTTTTTATCCATATATTTAGATATCCAACTAGCATGAACTGGATTACTACTACGAATAAAAATTAGGAGTATAGAGTATAACTAGTCATATCACTAAAATATTGAAAAGATGATACTAGAGATTCAGTCGATTCAAAAAAAATTATGAATTGCAAAATTATGATGATAAACTTTCCATCCATATAAATAATAAGTCTAAGAATTGAAAAAATTAATTATGTGATCTCAATAGTTTTAACTCTACTATAATTCAACGATTAAACTTTAACTCAGTTCAAGACGATTCTTAAAATTTCAATTTAGTTTAAGCTTAATCCCTTAACTTAATAAAACCCCGTCATTACAATTTTAACTATTTGATATGTTGATCCTTACATTTTAGAAAATAAAATTACAAAGGCTGAAGTTATTTTCTAAGAGTCGGTATCTAATGTTTTCAATACTACTGGGAATGAGTTACACAAAATTAAAGTTTAAGTTGTAACCGAGTTAAAATTCAGGGACAATGTCACAATTGAGGCAAAACTATAGTGGTCAAATAATTAATTTTCCCTTATTAGGTAAAAAGAAGATGTTATTTTTTTTTTGCCAGAGAAAAAGAAGATGTTATTGAAAACTATAAGAATAAGACACTACTACAAAAGGTACTTTTTACATCTATTTTTAACCCAATTGATGCCCTTCCCCAAAGGGGTGTATATGTGAGGTACTTTTTACGTCCTATTTCTAGAAAAGAATGAACCTGTTTAATCAATACATGAAAAAAAAACATGTGACTCTTGTTGATTAGTGATGGTCCTTTCAAAAAGAGGTGAAATAGGGAAGGGACCCAAAAAGTAGTGAAAGTGGAAGAGTGGGTGATATAAAAATGACACCTTTGATAAGTAGGGCACCTACCCTAATCATCATTTTAAGTGTCTTCTAAACTGTCCCATAAAACAAACATTCTTCTTCTGGCAGTGGCAGGCCCCTCTATTTCTTCTATTTTCATTTTTAACCCCACATTTTTAAAGGAATCCAAATCTCAATATTCATATTTGATTTGTTTGATGTCTCAAATTAAATTTATTGAGGTGGTTTAAATTTCTTCTGTGTTTTTTAAAAATGTGAAGGAAATATGTGCATGAAAAATAATTACAAATTAAATACTTTGTTTCTTAGTAATATGGGCATATGCTATATGTTTCATTTGATTATGACAATTGAACTGCAAATTTGAATCCACTGTTTGGTTAATAGATATGACCCCATTTTAGGGAAACTTACCAGATTTTTTTCTTTATTTAGTTCATGAATAGCAAGTTAGGTGATAGATATTAGCAACTAGAAAAAGAAATTCTATTTTTTTAAAAAAGGGGGAAAATCAAGGAATTGATTAATTATAGATATAATAAGTTTATTCTATTTCGGAAAAGGTATGTTTCATTTCATAATTAAGTTACAGAATTGGTTTATGAACTTTAACTATATCAAAATGTTTTTATTTAAAGGCATGCGACTAAAATGAAGATTTACATCCCTAGATTTTTTAATGATATTTTATTATTAGATCTTAATTTAAGGAATCAAAAATCAATTAATTTAAAATTTATTTGAAATCCTAAAAGATTATAAATGTTATAATATAGCACCATAGGATTCCTATTTCCTACTTCTAAAGCCAAATAAATAAAATCAATTCATTAAGGTCTGCTTTGCTCTCAAGAAGCTTAAAATTGAAAACAAAAACAAAAATCTCAGTACTCAAGAGCTTTTTGGAATTGTTTGTGCAAATAATTCACTAAAAAATAAAAATGTTTAGAATCAGGATAAATAAATGAATGAAAAGATAAATGAAATATGTAATATTTATTATCTTGTTATTGTTATTTATTTTTTTAACTATATGCACAAAGACTATTTATCATTTACCATTTTCTTTCTTATTTCATTTCATATTTATTTTCTTATTTTATGCTCCAAATTGTGGAAATAGCTAATGTATTGAAACTTCACTTTTTCTTCCAATAAAAAAAATTGTCACATTAAGGGAATTCTTATGTTTGTTTTATTTATTTGGACAATATGAATGTAAGTATCTAGTTTAGGTTGATGTGGCACTAATGACCAACCCAATAATATTTAATAATAAGGATAACAGCTCAAACCAACCTTTTTGTCCCTCATACATTTTCCCTACCAAAAATATAATATTATTGATTTAACTTTATTTTTCATACACTTTTTTTCCTTGAATTATTTGGTACTTTTTATTACCAACAACTTCAAATTACAATTCAAATAATATTATAAAAATAACCCTTTTATCATAATTTTTTGTGCATACGTAAAACTTCCATTAAACTAATCATATTGAAAAAGTAATCAAGGAACAAATATATATCATAAAGGAAAATTCAATAATTTAAAGGTGGGTTAAAAATTAAAATTAAGACAAAAAAGTGTATGATTTATTCATATATCATTTTTAAACTTCAAACAGGCTGGATTTTGCATTTGACTTAACTTATAATCAAATCATAGCCATTTACAGAAAAATTAAAAATCTAAAATATGCGGATGCTCTTTAGAGTTTACATTAAGTATGAATTTGTTGGTTTAAATTTGAAAATTGCACTTTTAGTTATTTATTCTTAACATTGATAGTTTTATTCAATCGATGTAAATTTTATAATATTAAAATTATTATGTTAAAGAATGTAAATTTAAGCATATTTTGTTAACATTTAATTGTATAATCAATATTTAAACTTATTAAGTAATATATTTCCGTTATATGAAAATAACGATGTTACGATTAAAAAACTAAAATTGCATTTTTTAACTCTAAGAAATCAAACTAAAATTTAATGTAAAATTAAAGGACTAAACATATATATGTCTAAAAAATATTTTATTTCTGTATTAAATTAGTTGCCCATTGGCTTGAATCTAAAACAAATATTCTAATTAAATCACACAAAATAACAACAACATGAACAGGTGAGGAAGAGAAAAATAAAATATTTCACCATCAATCACAAGACACGTCTTTGTATTATTATTATTAAGAATTGGAATTTTCTATGACATTGCTGTCAGATTAACAATTTTTAAATTACCATTTCTTCATCTTCTTTTGAAGGTAAAACAAAAAAAAAATAATTAATTAATTATATTATAATAAATTATGTTGGGCAATAACAGCACCACATTCAAAGCATCTTACTAATAATTAAATGACACTAATCTGCAGACCAATAATAGACCCTTCCATTAAAAAAATGGGTCTACCAAAAAATCTTTTGTGAAGCCCTAAAATCTGGATTTTTGCTTAACAGCCACTGAGAAAAAAAATTTAAAAATTATTAATTTTAGAGTGCCTTTCCAAACCTGAACTCCACTAGACATCTTCTTTTCTTATTCATAAATTATTAACATATAATAAAAGTTGGTGACATTAAAGTTTTTTTTTTTGATTCATTGGGCCTAGTCAGAATATCACCACTGCCAACCTGGGATTTAAAAAATAACAACGAATTATACATTTTTCCTCGATTTTATTTTGTACAATTCTTACTTGTTTTTAAGGATTTTAATATTTAGAAATAAAAAATTATGACATTAAATAATCAACTGAGATAAGAAAATTATTTAATCTATTTGAAATAAAATTGAAAATAATTTTGTAAAGAAAATATATTCAAGGCGTCATACAACTATTTATGAAAATTAAAATTAAATTTGAAGAGAAATTAAGATTTGATAACATAAAAGTTTTTAAATATAGTAAAAATTCATTTAATATTTTATAATAAATAAATTTCATAGAATTGGATACTAAATTTTATTAAATAAAGTTTAAATTCATTTTATTTTAATGGTTCCCTGAATTAAAAGGTGTTGATTCTATGTTTCTAACTTCTAACCTGTAACTTCCAACCTCTGGCCTTTGTCCTTCTGAAATTTTCTATTGTGCACAGTGAAAAGGCACCGAAGCTTCTGTTTTCGGTGAACCTAAAAGAGAACTTACAGAGAACCCAAGAAAATGCCAGAAATTATGGTTGACTACTCCTCAAGTTTCAACTGAAATGTCCTAATCATTTTAGAGACTTTTTTATGTTTTAAAAGCAGAGAAAAAGGGAAATAAAAAAGGAGGAGGAGGAAAAAATGGAACCCACTAGTATCACCCATTACAGCTGGTTTCAACACAAAGTTGAGCATCATACCCACCAGATTATGCAGAGATTAATTGACATGACATTTCTAATGAGATCATTATAATTTTGAAGACCCACTAAACTTCTTAGTGGGGTTGATGATGTGATATTTGAATTACATATACTTAGGGCTGGTTTGGATGCTTGGTTTGAAACCTAGGTTTCACAGATTCCGAGGTAAAACCTAGGTTTTGAAATGTGATTTATGTTTGGGAAGTTATAGCTTTTACAGATTTCGAGGTAAAAAAGTAAGAAAAAGTGGGTATGAAAGAGAAAAGTAAGAAAGAGAAAGAGAGAAAAAGTAAGAAAGAGTAGTAAAAAAAGAGTATGAAAGAGAAAACCTAGGTTTCAAACCTAGGTTTTGAAACCTAGGTTTCAAAACCTTATAACCAAACGAACCCTTAATGAAGTTCTTTTATATGTAAATTTACAGAGTCATGAGTAATAGAATAAGATAGAATTAACAGCAAAATGAAAGTGAACAGGAGAGGAAAGGGAAGAAAAAGAACTCTTTCTTTAATTAGCATTATATCTTACAATTGGTGCCATAACAAGAACTAGCACCAGAGAATACAGAATTGGGTCCTAAGATTTTACATGAATTGTTATACAAAAAGGGGGAAATTGAAATGAAACGCCCCGTGAAGAAGATTAGGAATCAAAATCATCACAGGGAGAATCAGATAAAATGAGAAAACACCATAAGAATGAGAAAAGGAAAGGAAAAGGTGCTTTCGATTGAATAGACCTAATGATGGTGGTGGTGGGCTTAACAATGATGATTCGTGGGTTTTGGTTGAATTAAAATCCTTTTTTCTTTTTTACAGCAATCTTCCTATGTCCCTCTGGGCTTCAATTCAAGCATAATGAAAATGTTGATCAGAGCTCAACTTTCATGTGAGATATCTGGTTTGAACCTGCATTAAACCCCAGAAAGAAAAAGGTACAAGTATCAATATCATCATCTTGCTGGGCCAAATGAATAGCACAAATGTTTCGAATCTGTTTCTTTCTGTATTATTATTACCATTAAAGCTTGGAGATTGTGTTGGTGTTTTCCCATTTTCCCTTTGACCAAATCCCATCTGAACAATGGCATGGAGGTCCTCCTCACAAAAAGTCACTGGGCACTGCAAATCATTTGACAAAAGAATCAGATAAACCTCTCAAATTACAGTAACAGAGCTAACTTGACAAGAAGTGAGCTTCACATACATATTTCATTATCAGAAAATTTTACCTTTTTTCAGTTTTTGTAAAAAAAAAACAGATGGAAAAAAATCAATACCTGAGAAGCGCCTTCATTGAAACCATTCAGAGGGGGTAACTGGAAGCCAAGGCTTTGGCAGAGAGCAGAATCTAAAGATTCCATTGAGTGGGGCACAGTTCCATTAGGGATGGTATTGTGGATTGCTGGGTTGGGGCCATAAAAGGTTGTGGCAGAGGAATCTAAGGGGAATATTGCTGCTTGGTGCGCCATAGAGTTATTTGATTGAAATATCTGAAATACCCAAAAAGCCAAATAAGCAGAATCCCAATTCAGGAAAAGAAAAGTTAGGAACTTAGTTGATAAAGTAGCCAAACCCATGATATGCCTAGAGCCCCAACAAAAAAAAAAAAAAAACTCACATCTTTTGAGATGAGATTGTCAATGCTCACATCAAGCCTGCTGTTCACTGAGGCCAATTTCATAGAAAGGAACTAGCAAGAAAGAAAAAGGGAAAGAGATAAGTTATAATTAGCTAAGTTCATGATTTTAGCCGCGGGAAAAAAGCTTAGATTGACCAACCAAGCCTGATTATACCTCAACTTGACGCTGCAATGACTGCACGTAGTTTATTATTTCATCAAGCATAAGAGCTTTTCCAGTGACCTGCAAGGAATGGTTTATACATAATTTAGCATGCATGGTCAAGGATCGAATTTGAGGACAAAGAAAACCATAATATGATTAAGCTTATATTGGACAGACCTTATTGCAACCAGGTACAAGATCTTGCAGAAGCTTCATTCTCTCACTGATTTTCTCCCTCCTTACCTGTTGTTCATTTATAAAATGTCAATATGAAAGCCTGAAACATTTTTTTCCTGCCAGTGTGATTTTTCATGGGGAGAAAGTAAAAAAAATCACTGGTTCTTACTCTTTCAGCAAGACTATGGCTATCAGTAGCTTGCCCTCTTCTTGCTCTGACATGAATGTAGTCCTTTGGAGGCTCAGGAGGT
>JANTPZ010091792.1:0-36417 GCA_025593235.1 Vachellia pachyceras
AATGTTCAGTTGGCTCTCATTTGTGCATTAAGTGTCAGTTATGCTGGTGAGTCTCTATGCTATATTTGCCTCCCCTTTTCTCTTCATTAACTGATTTTCTTTATCGAACTTCTTCTGGGCTCAAAATCTAATTTGCAGGCATGATTATGCATGCGGCATTTCGAAAGTTGACCCCTGCAACAAAGCAACCTTCTCGCCGGAGAGTATGGTGGTAGTTGTAGCACTAGCAGCGGGCAACATGTTCAAAAAAATCAACGGCCTTTAGTACAGAAGTTCTTCTTTTCCAACATAAAATCATGCTAAAAGTTCTTGCTGATGTGGGGCAGGGCTATAGTGGATCTTTATGGACTTTGATGTCCTCACCACTTACATTACAAGAGTGCATGACAAATTAAGTGTATGGCAATAGAACTCTTTTCCCCCCTTTTACACGTGCATCCCTCATTGACGCTAAAATTTATACTTTCTTTTCTTTTTTTTTTTTGCCAGCTAAAATTTATACTTTCTAATTGAAAAGCTTTTTGATAAATGATAATTAAATGGTCTAGGTGTTCATTGACGGGCAGATAATAAGCGCCATGAATAACTTTTTGGTTAGTTGCATTTTAGTGTAACGGGTATGGTTATTGAAATTTTATTGTATATAAATCAAGATACATAATGATTAATTTATTTTTCTAGTTATTATTCATCTTTTGTTATTAATTTATTAAAGAATACACACACAAATATCATTGTTCATTCATAATTTTTTTGTTTCATTTTTCGTTAATAACATTTTTCTGCAAGCCAATTGTATACAACCAGATGGCTGAATTTTTTTTTTTGATACAACCATATGGCTGAATTGATAATTACTGAGAAATTTCATGAGTAGTGGATCAAACTAATTATTAATATACATATGAACATACTGATGCATTTCCCATGCGTGAGAAAATGAATTGTGATCGGTACATGCTTTGAATTCGAATATATCACAGAAGACAACGTCATTTCACAAACTGTACAAAACAAAAGGAACATAAAATTGAGCCAAAACAAAAATAATCAAGTACTGGCTCATTCTTCTGCATTGCCACAAGACAAACATCAGTAAAATGTATATAGTACGCAACAATCTTTTGTAACCATACAAACCCCTAATATAATTGAACAGCAATGCCTCTCTGTATAAAAAAGAATGGGGAAAAAGAATGATGATAATAATAATTAGAAAGTTGAAAAACAAGATCTTGCAATGAACTATTTACAGTCAATAATAAGGTTAAACTGCATAAACGGAAAAAGCACCACAAAAAAGGCGGCTTCTACCTCCACTTCAGAGACTGGAGTTAGATTCCTTCAGGCTTGACCTTGCCATCTGTAAAACAAAATAACCAGACATTCACAAGCATGGTTAGTGCCAGATGAACCTGAGAGAAGTATGCCCTCTATTGGTAATATTGATATACCCAATGGCAATGCTGTCCAAACAATCTTGTTTTTACCGTGTTTGATTTACTACCAGAAAAATGAATATCACACAAAATTTTAAGGAAGTGGAAAATTTCATGGATGTTGTTCGACTTGGTTGAGCCCAACTTGGCTTAAAATGCATAGATTGGCCCAAATGTTAGACTTGAGCTAAGCTTAGACTCACTACGTTGTTTCAAGTATACCTATCAACATTCTGAGGACTATACTATTTAAAGATAAGTTAAAGCGCAAACTATAACTTGCAGTAACCTTGAGAGAAGAAATCTTGCAAGAGGGCCTAGATTGCTATTTGAATGAAGTTCTCTGTTCTGTTGTTTCTTCCTGGCATCAACTTCTGCAGTTGCATTTTGCGAATCTTCAGGAGCTGACTTGGTCTTGGTGAATAATTGAGCTGCTAGCTCCTGCAGATCCTTCAGCGAAGATTCCTTCGAACTGATCAACATTTTTGCACGCAGAGACCAGATTAGCCCGTGCAAATAAAATGAAAAAGGAAAAAAACATTTATTTTTCTTTGGAATAGGATTCAGACCTTGCCAATCGCTGAAACAACATTTTGAGAAGAGCATCACATGATCCAGAATTTATGTGCTCCATGTATTTGAGTGAATTGATTATTTCTTGTGTGGTGGACCCTTCTGGATCATCGGCAAAGGCCTGTATAATAATCAATTTTGAACAGATTAAATCCATTCAAGCTAAAAGAAAATAGAGCATGTAAAAATTTGAAAGCTGGCGAAACCTAAAAGCACTACTGCATAAAGATTGAGGGTACATGGATAGAGCAACAAAGGTCACTGAAAAAACAGAATACACAGACACGGATTTGATTCTACTGCTATACACACACTCACCAGAAAAAAAATACCTCAAGGCTATCAACCTTTTTACAATTAGAAATGAGCAGCTACTCAACTTAAAACCCAAATACAAAGGGGTACAAGGGTGACACTTTCAAGAGGCTAGAGTTCCTCCTAATATGGGCGGTAATACGGGCTGGCCCGCGGGTTGGACAAGGCAGGCTGCCCGAACCCGCTTTTGGCCGCCAAATAATTATTAAAAAAATTAAACTTCTTTTTTTAATTTCCCCCCATAAACCTGTATAGTCACATGATTCTCTTCCCATTAATAAATTTTCAATAATGACATTTTTCAAGTTTTTCAAAAAATATAAGTATTAATGTTTTGTTATAATTTTAAATATAGTATTATAGAAAGTTGACATGAAAAAATAAAATATTTTATACTATTTTTGAATTATTAGGTATTGTTTATCCTAAAAAATAGAATTTAATGTTACTTTTTCCTTTGTAAAAAATATTGAGATGAAAAAGGTTAAAAAAGATATAAAATATATTATTTTTAAAATTAAAAAGAAAAAAGAAAAGCGGGTTAGGCGGGCTGGCCCAAACCGTTTTTCCACCCCTACCTTCTAGGTGAAATCCTTTAACATGATTCTTCATACCCCTCCCTCCCTCCTGAACCCTTCATCAACCCCATGCAATAAGTCCTTCAGGTTGTAATGGCACTTGGGCCAGCAGGCCCATTACACTTCTCAAGACTCTAGCCGAGTTAGCCGGTTTTTGCAGAGTACTTGCGGCATTATTCTGGGTCCAAGGTTCTGCTAAAGTTCCCCAAGTGTATATTATGAGGTTTTCTAATAGAAACATAACAGGAGAAACTGTTCTAAAAAATAGTAAATCATGTGCAGCATTGTAAAAATTATCCATGCGTCATGTTTCTACAGGAGAACCTGATAGGAAATCTTCGAAAAAAGTAAAATAAAAAGAACTTTCATAGTCAATTTGTAGGTTTTCTTTCGTTTATTTGAAGGAGCAACTATTTGCGTGAGTGACATCATTATGAAATCTTTGAATTTGTTCTCTTGATAGTCTATCATAACTTGGCCTTATTATTTACAAATATGTAATGTTGATTCAAAAAGAATCCAAGTTCAAGCGAGAACTATAGTATAGCATATGAAACAATTTAGGAACTTACATTATTTACTCAAGTCAAGCATGGGCATGAACAGTAACACAGACAGATATAGAACTACTCGGCAAAATCTAATACTTAACAAAGTTTCACATTTGAGGTTGTTATGGCTTTATTTTAGACATTCTCATACTTTGTGGATGTTATCTACTATATAACATAACCTAATGTAGAACAAGAGTTATAACACAATACAAGATCTACCAGACTGCTCAAAAATAGTTACCTCTTTTAAAGAAGGGATAAGTAAAACAGATAATGCCGCAGAGGATGATTTTATTCTGACATTGTCTTGATCATCATCCGCGTGGCGCTGTCTTGACATTACCTGTTGCAGACCATTGTTTACACGAGATGATCTGAAAACAAATTTGAGAATATAAATGACCCCTTCAGCATAGAAAACTTCCTTCATTATGATAATGAATGTACCTTGAGAAATCAGAGCTGCTTGTCACTTGGTCTCTTCTGCTTCCCTGCATACCATTGCCGGTATTTCCCTGTGCAACTCTCTCTCGAGTATTTCCTTTCCTTGGTCTTAGCATAGCAGCCTTTGCCTATGTGGACAAAAAGATGCCGTCAAAGACAATTTTCTCTGTCCAAGCAATAAAATTTCTCATAGATGGTCGAGAAAATGCAAATTCTTGGGTTGTAACTTGTAAAGTATAGACAAGTATGTAATCAGAGCGAGTTACGAAAATTGAACCTGTCAAATGAAAAGGTAACTCCGAAAATACAGAACATGGTAGAATGATAAAATATAATTTGGTTTTTTGCTAAATATACTCCAGATGTCAATCAATCAATCCCTCACAAAGAAAAAGGAAGAAGGGAGAAAGACGTTCTCTGTTTTCCAGCATCATGCATCCATGCTAATGTAAAAAACACATCTGTAATTCACATCTTATATAACAAAAAGAACCTCTGCAAGATTTGAGGCGCTATCTTCAAGTGAGGTGTTTTCAGTTCTCTCATTAAGTCCCACTCTGGACTTCAGTGTCTGTGGAGAGTCATAATCATCACGCTGCTGACCACGGACAACAATAGTTCCAGTGGAAGAATTATCTTCAAAAGAAGTATAGCCACTGCTAGACTGCATATTAGAAAAAGCTTCCATTAGGCAAGTGCATGGGACAAACAATAAGAACTAAGTAATTTCTTGTTATAGCAAATATGCCAGGAGAATACCAGGGAACTTTGGTCACGGACTGATGATTGTGATCCTTTTGGAGATCGAATAACCACTGTTCCTGATCCACTCCCAGACAATGCATCCTGCAAATTGACCAATTTATTCAGTCAAATGATTTCCATCTTACTTCATGATTCACACTATTTTTTCAAACATCAGACCAGGTCAACGTCTACTTCAGATATTGTTTGTTAAATGTCTTTTAAATTGGTGGTAAAATAGAGTGAACATAAGCAATTACACATACCACAATTAAAATTATTTAAAACTTCAGCCATTCACATTTTGAGTTTAGCGTAGATCATTAAATTCAGCATATTAGACACCACCAAAAGCCCCGATATTCCCAATATTAATGCTCACATGAAAAACAAATAACTGATTAAGATAACTTATTTAACAAAGACAAACGACTATCAAAAATATACTTAATAGAAAAGTCAGTTACATCTTCAAGGGAAGATTCCGGTGATTCATTAAGAAGACTTCTATAGGAAGACCCCCCAAAATAGCCAGTCTCGGTTGCTTTCTTTAGGTCATGTTGATATTGTGAAACATCTGTTTTCTTATCTCTATACTGAGGTGGTCTTGCAACACTGCGAAAAGTTCCAGTACCATCTGATCCGCCAATGCTGAAGTCCCATCCAGAATTTTTCATGGTTTTATCCTGACCGCTGTCAATCATAAAATTTCCATGAGAAAGATTAGTTTATGATATAAAAACACAGCAACATGAAGAACCCCTACCTGGGAATGGATTGAGTAGCTTCTTCCATTAAATCTCTTGTCACCTTCATCGTATCAGATGGCTCCCCTATCCCTCTTGGACCACTACTTGGTGTCCCCCTTCTTTTATTTGATACTTGGGACGCTCCCTATCAAACCACAAGGCAGGATGTCAACTACAAGCTAGGGAATATCAATGTTAACTTTTCTTGCATAGAAAACAGGAATGCAATGTTTCATTAGATAATCTACATATCTTTCAAATTTCATTAATTTCAAGATATCATAGTGTAAGAAATGGTAAAGATAATAGAAAAGTTAATCACAAAGCAACCTAGTTAGAACAAGATGAAACAAAATCTTGCAAGATTTTAGCAGTGATTCACACCTTATTCTTTCCAAAAGCTTTGGACTCTTTCTGGCAGTTCGAATAAAACGATGTTTGAGAAGTTCCTTAGCACTTGGCCTCTGAAATTAAATTCAAAAGAAAACTTACGAAAGAGAAAGACTTGCTTAAGTGAAAGTTTAAGCCATTAAGTGAAAGCTTAAGAATGGTTTTATCATAACCTCCAACATATCTCCTCAGACTTGAAGTTCGGACAAGACATAAACTCAACATAACTTATGTTAGAACTTTAACTTTAATCAAGAGATGGGAGCAAATAAAAAAACTCCAGGCAACTTAGTTGTAAAGGCTTTGATATCAAGATAAGGACCACTTCAACTCAAAAGCTTAAATTGTTAAAGGCAAAGAATACTGATCATAATAATTTCAGATAAGTACTTCATTAGCTTTTCTAGCTCACTTGGAGTCTGCAACTAAACTTTTTTCTATATCACTGTCTGAAAGCTTCAATTAATTTAATTATACTACGAGTTCACTGACATCAACACAAACCTTATCCTTTATCAGCAATTAACTATTGAAAGATCATATTATGCGCTCAATAAAAAAAGCAACTATACTAAGAGTGGGAATGGCATAGACCCTTGCCTCAGCTGGAAGCTTTTTCAAACACAATGATACGAATTCTTTAATGGGACGAGAAAAATGTTCATCTAGCTGCACAAAAGAATGTTAACTGTCAACTCTTTCAAACTGGAATTTATATTTCTGTCCACTGAACTTCGTAGAAACCAGTTTGACATCAAAGAGCACAACCTGTGGTGGGTTTTCACGGGGTATGATGAATAGCACTCTCATAGGATGAAGGTCACTTAGTGGAGGCTCCCCTTTTGCCATCTCAATTGTTGTGATCCCCAGAGACCAGATGTCTGCCTGCACAAGCAGAATATATATTAATAATCTCTTGGGTCTAGCAAGAATAAAAGACAAATTAAACAGAAGATAGAACTGTCTCAAACAGAAAAGTTAACAAATGGCTTAAAATGTAGTTATGAAATAACCTTCTCATTATATCCTTCTGCCGTCTGAATAACCTCAGGCGCCATCCAGAATGGTGTTCCTACAAATGTCTGTTGTCAAAACAATTAGCATATCCAGTATGAGATGGAAAATACTAATTTATTTTTTAAAAGTCAAATAGAATTCATTAAATTATAGTTAAAAAATCATTGAATGAAGTAGCAGCAGCAGCAGCAGTAGTGAAGGTGTATTATAGTAGAGATCTAAAAAAAGACAAACACAGCAGAAGCAAACTAAAATTCACTGTGTCCAAATCAAATTAGGTTATGCAGCTCGTTTTCATTTATTTCACTTTTGAAGTTGAAAGAAGAAAGAGACTTTTGTTCTAGAGAGGAGGTAAAGGTAGGAGTAGCAAATTATAAAAGAACTATTGTCAGTTTGAATTAAAATTTAAAGAAAAATGAAACATTATGTTAACAGCTAATCCATATCCAATTGATCAAGATTAAGAATTCTGCTCTAGAGAGGAGGTTAAGATAGGAGTAGCAAGTTATAAAAGAACTATTGTCAATTTGTATTAAATTTAAAGAAAAATAAAACATTATGTTAACAGCCAATCCATATCCAATTGATCAAGGGTCTACCCTTGAAGAAATCTGTTCACCTTTCTCCTTGATATGGTCCTGGTTAGCTGCGCAGAAACGCCAAAATCTGCAACCTGTGATAGTTATAGATTGACTTAGAAAATCATATTGAAATGCATTCAAGTCCACTCTCAAATTATTTTATATGATTTTGGTGAAATTGTTTAACTTTGTAGGGAAAACAGATAGTTATATCCTTGCTAGGAATAAAGCATACCTTTACATCACCATTCTCAGACAATAAAATGTTTGCTGCTGCAGAATTGATAAGTAGATATTGTCAGCTATAAAAGTAAAGGGGGAGAAAAGGTCCAAGACTACATATAGCAAGTCAAAAGTAGAGCACTTTAAAGCACAGCATAGGGGATGCTACCTTTGATGTCTCTGTGAATTTTTCCCTCAGCATGCAAATAATCAATGGCATGCAACATGTCACGTAAAATGCAAGCGATTGACACTTCATCAAGGGGATGGCCTGATTGAAGCTACAGAAGCAGAATTACATTAGATCCACCAAAAACTATATGCCATACTACTATATCAGAGATTACCACCAACAAACATACAAAATGTTAAATAGAGACAGAGTAGAAAATAAATAGATAAATAAGACTTTATTTATAGATAATATGAGTACAAAGATTAAAACATATAAGACCAACATCAAAGACAGAAACTAAATCTACCAAAATCCATCTACAAATTATGCAACCAATGACACTGGAGAAGGTCATGGACCAAAGCAAGTAGCCATAGCATGGGTAAAGGAATCATATCTAAAACTAACATCAATGCTTCATTTGTTTGCATTGAAATATGCTCCATCATAACCCCTATCTATGCATATTTTGAATGCATACATGCACCAATTTATTGCCACATGTCAGAGATGAACTAGGGCACAGTTCAAAAGATAGCAAAAATCAAGATAGTAGAACCAGAATTTTGAGAAACGTCATACAGTTGTAACTAGCAAGTCAACAGAAGTAACCTACTAGGTCAGCTACAGAGCCTCCAGCCATGTACTCCATTATTATAAAAAGTTTAGTTTGATGGAGATAGGAGCCATAATACTCGGTAATATATGGACAACGACATTGTGATAGAACAGCAATTTCCTGACAAAAGTAAATTAGATTTTATAATCATTAGCCTGCAGCAGATGAATTTGAAATAATTTATTAGATCATACCGTCTGAATGTCATCAATCTCATCCTCCCTGCAGCAGAAAAGAATAAGAAAAAGCACGTGGTGAAGTAGCTCAGAAAGCAAGAAATGCATAAAAGTTCTAGGTGCAATGTAGCAATCAAATGAAATGGATAAATTCTTTTATAACATCTGCAATGTGTAAACTGCGCCTAAGATAAGAAGTAGAAGTATTATACTTACGATTCATCCAAATCAATCACTTTGATAGCAACCTGTTTATTGCGCTCCTTGTCAAACCTGAAAATAGGGAAGCACAACATATAACAGGCCCAGTTTAATATTGTGGTCTATTACTATAACAAAGTGCAGAGAAGACCAAAAAGTTCTTTAAACAAAAGTTATTTATAACTGACCCACTTTATTTCTTTTGTGAAGAAAAACGACAATACAGTAAACATTTTGTGAGTTCCTCTGAATCTCCTTTTTCAGTCTCTTGAAAAATTTAAATATAAATATTCACAAACTTGACAAGTTATATGCTTTTCTTCCATCTATAAGGGTCAGAATCAATGCCTGGATAAAATAATCAAACAGCAAATTTATATGATTCAGAAACTTATAACAAAGTATATGTCAATTTGAAAAGGAAAGAATGAGAAATTATCAAGAATCATAAATCTACTATCTTTTTATATCCAACTCAAATCAGCCAACTAGTAGAAGTGCTATCTACCATGCAGTCTATGCACATATGTAAGAATTGCCAACCCAAATAACTAGGACATAAGGATGCCAACATCTCCAAAAAGGAAGCTCTCTCGGAACTTGGAAATGTATTAGTTAAGAATACAGTGATATACTTAGTAATTATAAATTATAGGCACACCTGACCATAGCATATCATTTTAATTTCTAAATTTCCAACAAAAAGCGGATCTTTCAATTGATATGGAAGTGTCAGCAATGTCTTTGGTCTATGGAATAAACTTTGGGAAAAGAGAGCCAATAGAATGACACACTTGAAATAGATCAGCTATTTCAAATATTCACAGTATTTATCTAAGACAACAATCAAATACTGATGATTAAAACCAGCATAGTTTATGTCAAAACACCTAATTCTCGACGAAGTGCAAAAAGTGAAAGCAGTTTATTTTTTAACATATTGCTTAGCAAACCTTGAAGATTGACACGGCATCCGTTAAGTGTTATATTTTTTGTTGAAGAAACAATTTGAGTTATTATATATGAAATATGGTTAGGAAGTTGAGCATTGTATTTTCCTAACAGCATTCATTCAGAGCTTTCCTTTCTTACAATATCCAGTAATGACCCTTTATTTTCAATTGCGTCAAATTACAGATTACAGAAGTTGGGCGTTGTTACATGCTGTGGAACAAATAAACATTTGGAAATAAGTTTATCTATTAACAAGATCCAGTTCGCATAATTACATCCCCATAAGCATCAGGATGAGAAGTCTAACACTTAAACTAAAAAAAAAAAACCATTGATTTGATTAAACAAAAGCCATTTAGAAGAACTCTGAACTCAATGGGAGAACGTGAAGTCTTATCTTACATTGACAATATATTAGTCCAAGAGTAAGCACTTACGCTTTATAGACATCACCAAATGAACCTTGTCCAATAAGCTCCAAGGAAGTAAATCTTGATCCTGCTGCCTCAGCTAGACCCGCTGCATCAGCCATTCTCACAAGCAACTTTTTAAAACCTTAGATGGTCGCTACATATACAACTAAACCACCAAACACAACAACTGAGACGGACAGAATATCCAAATATCACCACGTCCACAATCCAGATCAAACCAAATGATCATATAACCAGAAATGGGAAAGCAGAAAATTTAAATGTAGACTTGGAATACCACATTTTGGAACAGCAATTGTGAATACAAATTGTCAGCATTCGATAAATTCATTACATGATTATGCATAAGAAAAGCATCGCATCCCAATTCCGCCGCAGCTGAAGTTTTTTATGGGAGACGAAATTATAAAATGTAGTCAAGCTCTTGGACAAAAAGCAAAGCAATGAGCTTGGAAACTTTTTCTGAGTATGGTTAGGTGGGAAGTGGGATGGTAAAGTGACCACCCAACAGAATTGAATGCGCGATGACACTTAATATCCACTAACGAAAACGAAATGAATGCGAAATAACAACACACGCATATATATATATATATATACATGTATGTGTGTGTATCGGGTTTGTGAGCTTTTGGCATTGCCGTAAACATTCATCATATTTGTATATTTTGCGGAACAAGGTTGCGCAATCGGGATTCCAACTCACCCGTGAATGCGACTCTGAGAAAGGAGGGAACTTTGGCATTATATTGTGGGTTTAAGCCAATGATCTATAATCAATTATAATGGCGCTGGCAAAAAGAGAAAAATCATCAATTATATGGCATTTATAGACTACGTCTATGTCACTCCTCCTCCTACGTTGCCACAGTTGAAACCTCCCAAAAAAACCAGAGGCTTTAGGGAGCTTCAATGGATCGAAAGTCGAAACAAACTCTTTCATCTGCATTGAGGCTAGAGGGCCCCTCATGCTTCGTAAATTGTAATGTGGACATTATTGGTTCTAAATGCAACGGAGCATAATCCGGGCGGGATCTATCCTGAATCGCCAAGTATGTCAGGCTTCTATCATAAAAAAGTGAAGGGTTCAAATGCAAACATTTTCCAGTTTAGTACTCTCGTTTAAACGTACAAGCGAGGATCATGGGGAGTGCCATTTAATTGTGGTTCTAGTTGTAACGTTTGAATAGACATCAGCTCAGCTAATTGACCTATCTATGTGGCCAGACCAAATGGTTTGCTTGACTTGTTCCAATACCCATAGGGGCAGACTCTAGTGAATCATGAGTTAGGTGCACTGCCCTTGGATTGTGGGTGAGCCCAACCCTTACCTAAAATTTTTCTAACAAAAAAATGCAAACATTTTTTAAGTTAAAAGGGCAGATGTTAACGGCATGAGGTTATAATAGCAGATCGAACCATTGATCTCCCATTTGAGAGGTACCATGCCAATAGGCTACAAGACATTGGGTGGTTCAAATGCAAACATGAATATTTCTCACATGCACCAACTATTATACAGCAACTATTTAAATTAAATTAACATTTTTGAAACTACTTTTTAACTTAATTTATGATTGATGAGATAAGTATTAAAATGTATTTTATTTTAAGTTGTATGAACGAATTTTTATAACGCTAATAAAAGAAGATCATAGTTGAAATAAGAAAAATATAAATCTTTTAAAATGGTGTAAAAAGTTATAAATATTAAATCAACTTACATTGAACGAAGGTTTCACAAAAGTGTTATTCAAAAAATGGTGTTATGTATAGGAGGTTGAAAATAGTACAAAAATACCATCTTAAGGCTGTTAACGCTTGTGATGGCTGTTTACTTAATGGTCAATGTTGATTAACTTATTAGCAATGCAACCATTTGTGCCATGAAGAAAACCCTGTAGTGGTTTATGGAGCCACCCAAGCAAAAACTATGTACTGAATGATTAGCATTAGTTGACTTATTGACCACAATATATTTACGCTATATTAAAACATTCATATATATATATATATATATACTTTCACGTTATTTTCTTTATTAACATGTTTTCTGAATAGTCAATGAACATGTTTTCTGAATATCTGTTAACTCAACAGTTGTTGCTTTTTGTACCATTTTAAAACACTCGTTTGTACTTGTGCGTTCAAAGAAACTTTATGCTACGTTTGGTGCCATAGAAATGAGCCATGGAATTGGAATTGGAATTGAGGTGGGAGGTCAAAATTTGACTTGTTTGATAAGTGGGAAGCCACTTCCATCAAAGGTGAGAAGTGTCAATTCTCAGTTCCCCCATGAGAACTGAGATGAGTTCCATGTAATCCAAACATGTAGACCATTATGCCCCCAATCTCTGGCGACGAGTGGTGAAGTGTAGACGCCGGCAATGAGTGGTGGAGTGCAGACGACGGCGACTCCCATAATGGTGACGAATGCGATCTCTGGCGACGAAAGCGACCTGCAATCTCTGGCGACGAACGCGACCCCCACCCCGAAAAATAAGTTTTAAAACCCACTTCCAATTTCACTTCCATTTCCAATTAAAACATTTCCATATACCAAACGGACATTACATTAGACATGGGACTTGGTAAACTAAGATTCCTCTTCAACCAAAAAAAAAAATGTTCCCGATAATATGGGCCTGTAATTTTAGGCCCAATGAACTTATGATTTCGACTCCTCTTCAATGTTCCCCTTAATGTTGGCCTATCATTTTAGGCCCAATTATCTCGATAGCCCTAGCTATTTGAGTTGGGCCCTCACTTGTTTTCATCCCGAGAGGCATGTGATTATTCCATTGTAATGACAGCGAACAAAATTAGTCTAATAAATAAGAAATTAGCACCGATGGACGTTTGGTAGAGTTGGTAAGGGCTACTACCAGCATTCTTTAGGGTGAGGGTTCGAACCCTGGGAAGTGACAGACGCAACCTCAAAGAGGTTGTCCCATCGGTACCTCGCTACCACCGTAAGGTCTCCTCGCGGGGGGTCCAGATTAGTCTGGGGCGGACAATGAACCCAGGATAACCCATGATACCGGATGGTTTATACCGAAAAAAATAAGAAATTAGCTCGCATCCACAATCTCGCTACTAATGTAATAACTTTGTTAATGGAAGATTAGTTAGTTTGTCCCCATGTGAACCCAAGTCAGATTCAACTCATCTAAGCTTTTTTTTTTTTTACCAAAGAAAAGATAATAACAAATAATATAACAAAACTATTTTTGAGGCAGCTTATTTCCTATGCTAAGCCTTTTATTTCATGATCGGTAACATGCGATTCATATTTTGGGGGAAAATGTGGTTCAGATTATTTTTTATGGAACGCTTTTAAATCTCTCCCTTTGGAGAAAAGCTACCACCATTCGGTGTCCAACCACCAAATTGAAACAATCGACTAATCCGAACTTGAGACTTAGAGTGATGCTCACATAGGCAGGGTTCTCACATATCTTAACGAGAGCACTTTCTGAAAATCGAATACATATTCTTATCCTTACGAGGGTCAAGCCCATTTACTAACTCGACCAACTACTCGGTGGTTCAGATAATTTCTTTTATAGGTAAATTGCATGCATTTAGTCTTTCGATGTTATACTAAGTTTTAAAACTATTCTTTGATTTTATCAAGCTTTTTAATTATTTAACTTGAAAAAAATACAGTTTAAAAGCTTATTTTTCTTATATCTTAGTTTACATAACATAAAATATTCAATTAGAACTAAATTAATTCACCTCTCGTAATTTCTATGAAACATTCACGTATCTTTTTTTTTTGGGATAAAAGGGGCACGTATAATAATTTTGATCCCATGACCATACTCACAAAATAACTTATAAAATCATATTCAATCTTTTTTTCTAATCCAAAATTTTTCGATTAAAAAACTTAGATATTGCATTTTTCGAAAACCCCTCATAATTCTGATTTGAGATCTAAAAGAAAAAAATGTTAATTTTACTGAGTTTACTAGCAAAATGAGAATCTTACACCAATTTTGGCTTACTCTGCTCAATCTAGATTAACTGAGACTCAATATAATATGGGTTTGTAAAACTGAATGATATTTTAAAAAAATGCTGAGAAATTTGTGAGAAAATATATACTCCATCTAGTCGTTAGTATAAGCCCCAGTTGAGTTTTTGGAGAGATTAAAGAAGTTAAATAACCTATTTTCAATTGTATATTCTGAAATATTTATTTATATAATTATATTGGAGATTTATTCTAAGATGCCAAGAAAGGAAGCTATTTAAAAAAAAGTCCCAATAGTTGTCAACGGTAGCTGCTTCACTTGTTAATGGTGCTTTTCAACTTGTCATTGACAACCTTTTGGGACATTTTCATAAATAACTTCCTTCATTGGGACCTTAGAATAAATCTCCCTAATTATATTATATAGCAGTTTATAGGTAAAAACAAATCAATTTTAAAAAAAATTATAAATATATCAATTTATTTAGCTCCATTTATCTCCCAAAAAAACCCACACAAGGTAGTGATAATTTAGGGATGCACATGTGAAGTCAAAATTTGGCAAATTGATGGCCAACTTGCAAGAGAAAAACACACAGAATTTGGCTATTTTTGGCTGCAAAAGCAGCATCCAGATAGAAAAAAAACAGTGAATATTTTAAATGTCTAAAGACTGGCAAGTATATTTGGTGTAGCAAGTTTATGGTAAACGTTGAATCCCTAACAGTTTATTTTTGGTTCAAAGTTGAAGTCTATGCACTCCCTAATTTGACATTCGGGTTTTCTAAGGTCAAACATCTATTTATTATTAACCAGCACAGAAAAAAGATGACAGAAAATCGCCATGTTCATGAATTTTTACCAACAGCCATTTTGCATATATTGAAAAGAACGCATGATTTAGTCTGCAAAATGTACGTGGTCAAGAAGAAAAAAAGGATCATTCGATGATGAAGAGTCAACTGATACGATGGGGCTTGGATTTGAATTCATATGGTCATATTCAATTATCAATAATTCTTTAAATAGAATTACCTTTAATAATATATCTATGCATAGCAAAAAAAAAAATATAAAAATGGCTCAAAGACAATAAGATTAAATTCACACACACTATTTTTGTTTACTAAATATATGTATTTTCTTGTTAAAGACAATAATTAAATGTGAATACCTCTTCTAATGAAAATTTGAATATTGGTTCACCACAAGGGCGGACCTAATTGGTCCCTAGTGGGTGCAGCCGCACCCCCTGACTTTCAGAAAATTAGGTATATATTAGTACTATGTGATTTATTTTGCATCCACTCATTTGTTAATTTTGAACCCACTAAATTTTTACTCAAATTCTTTTCAAAAGATATTAATAATAAGTTTTACTTATCTTCTTAAAAAATAGTTTGCACCCCTGAGTCAAGGTCCTAAGTTTGCCACTGTTCATCATATTGTAAGTAACTAACTCTTTCCATTACACCTAACTCCTATGTGGCAGTTCATGTACACATTTTTTTTCCATTGACAATAAGGCAGCCGTTGACGGGCTCAAATGTTCAATGTTAATTGTGTGAAAGGTATGAAAGATGCGCACACAAATGTTAGACCAAATTTGGTCTCCAGTCAACCTTGCTGCAGGCAGCTTCACATTTCTATTCCTAAACTCTCCAAAATTTGCTACATTATTGCTGTCCGAAGAACTACAGAGACAACAAAGTCAAACACTCTCATGAATCATGAGGCAAGACATAATTTGAAGTGGTAGTAATCAACACTGATCATCGTACGATACACAATATTAAAAAGCATCATAATCTGGCTTAGATTATCAAGCCTCGGAGAGAAAGATCAGGCAGATCCATTGCCAACGGTAACATAATATATATATATATATATACGTAAACTGACTGAATATTTTTAGATACCCACACGAAATATAGATCATAGATTTTGATCTAAAATTGTTTTTCAGAGCAAATATATTTTTGGAGAAAGAGAAAAGATTTTCATATAGGGTGAAGAAAAAAGGTTCCCTACTTTTCCTCTGTGGGTTCTTTTATACACTGTAAAACGGATAAAAACCTCTATTTATAATTTATAATTTAAATTATAACTGCCCACGCCTCCTTTCATTACTACTCACACGTATACATTTTGAATTTAAATTATATTTTTTAAAATTGTCATTTATTCTTACAAACATACTTATTAATAGATCTACCCCAATATATGGGTTTTGGATCTATCCATCAAGGATGTATCATCCCGATATACCAACTGTTTTTGTGTGTGTGTGTGTTAATTGCTGCCTCAATTTTGAAAATGATCTTATGGATAGGAAAATCCAACCTTTAAATATATTATACCTTTTAAAAAGCGAACAGAGTATTACTTTTTGGTCGAACACGAATTACTGATAAAAAGGTAAGTTGGGGGACAAAGTAGATAAGCTTCAAGTTTGCAAGTCAAAAACTGTAAACAACTACGAACATCATCATATCTGGTTTGTCCAAAAATATTTGTCATCATGTTAATAAAAAGACTCCATTTTTTTTGTTTGGTACTCAAGGGCTAATATTCATGTATGGATATTGTTAGGAAATAACATGAATTGGTTTGATATGACAACCTAAAATGAGAAAAACAGAAGCATGGACTAGAGAAATTAAGAGTCAACCCCATGTGATAAGATTAAGATTGACGTGTCACACACACAATATTATTTAAATAATACTTATATATAAGATTATAAGTTATGATTAATCAAATCACATATATTGAAATAAAAAAAATAAATGCATAGTATATATTTTTCCCCATATATATCATTATTTATGGAGGTGTAAGTGAAATGGAATGAGTAAAAAATTGAGAGAATGAATGGAGCGCGCTTGATAATTAATGTACACACCTATATTTAATTGAAGTGAAAATTAAAAAATAAATCAAATTTTCAGAAAATAATGTACTCTTATAATCCTTAATGTAAGACATAATTTGGGAGTTGACCTTAATGATAAATAAAGGACATCTGATTTGTATTCATTTTTTCTAAATTATATCGATTAATTTTTCAACAATAATCACCTGAATCGCCCCATCCGCCCTCTTAAGAGAAGTTTGGTTTCAAACAAGAGAAGTACGACATGCTAATGTATTTTAGAAAACCCAAATATCAGGGTTAGACACCGATAAGCACATTAAACTATCCATGTGAGTCAGAGAAAAAGAAATTAAGCAAAGATTGTTTGATATGTTTGGGGGTAGCAAGTTTTTTTTCTATCTCAGGAGAGATATTTTTTTTCAATACAAATGTTTGGGAGTAGCAAGTTCCTTTTACTAAAGTCAACACAATATTATTAAAAAAAATAAATGTTTGGCCAAACTTTTTTTTAATATTAAGATACCAAAATAATTGAGAAGGTAGTGGATTCTGTGTCGCGTGGGTCCCACCAAAGATGGACCGACCAATGCGCAGGACGAGAGGGCCACGGCCCAAGGGATTTAGATTAGTAATGGTAATGCGGGCCAACCCGAAGGTTGTGGGCTGGCGGGCTGGGCGGGTCAGCCCGTCAGCAGCCCGCTAGGTTGCGGGTTGAGATTTCCCGCCAACCCGCCAGATTTTAATTTTTTTATAAAAAATAAAAAATAAATTTTTTTTCTTTTTTTACCCAGTTTTTTCTATAAGATTGCATATTTATGATATTCTTTTTCAAATTCTATGAATAAATGTTTAATAATTTTCTAAAAATAGAATTTAATATTACTTTTTTCTTTGTAAAAAATTTTGGGATGGAAAAAAGTAAAAAAAAATACATAAAATCTATATTTTTTCAAAAAAAATAAAAAAGCGTTGGCTTTTGCCAGCCCGCAGCCCGCCAATTCTGGCCGGCTGACGGGTTGGACCCGCGGGCCCAACCCGCATTACCACTACTAATTTAGATGCTTGCATCCAACGATTTATCCATGGTGACCTCCTTCGCGATTGAATAACACTCTCCAATCAAGGACCAAGTGCTCACATTCTTTTTTTTTGGTGAACAACAAGTAAGTGAACCATTTGACCCACACTCAGTACTCTCGGTATCCGACGCCTTTTTCTGAGTCCCTGACCTTTTTTCAACTGAACCAGGTAACCCGGGGCAACCGACTAATGTGTTTTTGGGGATATGTGGATGAGATTATCTCATTTTACGGAAAAGCACTGTTAAATATATTTTGAAGAGTATATAAGCTTTACTAAACAAGCAAAATTTCTAGATATCGCGTGATAGAGAATGGCGAGTGTCCAAAGTTTACCTCACAATTCCTGCAGTTCACAAACTCTCACGGCACGTGCGCACGTGAATGTTCCTCTCTCTTTTACAATTATTTATTATTTATCTTTTCAACCCTAGAGGTAAGAGTTAGTGAAAACAATTATTTTAAATACAAATTTAAATATTCAATATACTTTATCTTTTTAATTTTAAAATATTTTTTTCTTAAATTCTGCACTCTCATGTCGTATATGTTAAGGAGGTTCATTTTATTAAGAAAATAATTTCCAATACAGATAATTAAAATAGATATATTGTGTCTTTGATAATTCCGTTTGTGGTGGCTTTCACGTAAGTTAACACAAAACACCACCTCCCATACTTACCTTGGATTGTGTGAAATCATTATCCTAACAGTTTTTCAAACGAACACATTTTGTAAGAAACTAACTTAATTTTTTTAATATTACTGATTGGAGGTGTATTGTTTTATAAAATGATCTTATAAGTAACACTTAACCCAATTACAGAGATCAAAAGGTTGGTTAATGTTAATAAATATGTAAAAATTGTATCTTTGTCTCAAAATACCCTTATTTATGAGGGGAGAGAGAGAGAGAGCAAGAGACTTAATGAAGAAGTAAATCTTTTGGGGGTGTGATGATGAATGCATTGGAATTAAATTGAATTAGTGCCAACTGATAAAATCGCAAGAAAAATTTGTTGACAGAATGTTTATTATAAATTGTCATTTGTTTTGCTTGCTTGTCAGACACTTGTTGGGGGTAGGGGCAAATTTGGGATTTCAAATAGCTTAATTGGGAAGGATGATCTTAAAGAAGAGAAGAAGGAACAAGCAGGAAGGGTAAGAGAGAGGAATAGAATAATTATATTACTCTCTTATTTTTGTTTTGGTTTGCACCAGGGTATCCCCACAACCGGAAGCCGTGGGACTAATCCCCCATCTCACTGTTAGCGCACTTAGCGGTAAAGGACTGACCAAGTGATTTACTCCATTCACATGAGTCAGGGATTGAACCCCTGACCATATGTTTAAGGGACGAGGTGTTGAATCACCACGCCAACCAAACTTGGTTTATATTACTCCCTTATTGATGGAATGAGGCTAGCTACTTGAGGTAAAAGTGGTGATCTGCACTCTTAAAATAATGATCTAAATCTTATTAGCCTCTCAATCCTCCTTTCTTCTCACTTTTGACCATTTTGCATGTTCTCTTGTCTACTCCCATCCTTGTTTCAGCTTCATTTTTCTCCTTTTACATCACCTCGCACCATATTTTACTTTTCATATGGTTGGGATTTTTATCCCTATGTAACACCCTGACGTATTGTTCTTATTTAGAGATCTATAGGTACGGGATTTTATCCTTCTGAGATTTTATAATCACCTAAAAGACGTATCATATATTAAATGTCACGTTCCGACTATATATATAATCTTTACTATAGGCGAGTCAAATCGATGTGAGACTTAAACATGCTTTATCTACTGCATCTCCTTCCACCTTCACTGCTGCTGGGGTCTCTCGTGGCGTTTATGACACCCAACCCTCCTTTTGGCTTACACGTGAAAGACAAAACTGGATGTAGACAGGGAATTGGATAAGGCCCGTATAGATGAATGGAATGAAGTACTTATTTTGACCCCAAAAAAATAATTTTGTACTCCAAATAAGAAGGAAAGTATTTTTTTTCGTGTGTGTTTTGAACAATGATTTGATTGATTTCTTTGGGCGGTGTGGGCCCCGACATTAAAAATTTTATTAGTAAAAAAGATTTAAATAGAGTATTTTGCATACACAAATTTTACAGAATACCAAAATACTTTCTGTGCCTCTCACTGATAAAATTTAATATTCTTTATATTCTGGCCATCAACCTGCAATTGTTACGAATATGTCAATTACTTTAGAGCTAGTAACAATAAAAAAAAAGAAATAGTTAGCTTGTTTTATCAACACAGTATGTCTAATTTTTAAGGAAAAATAAAAATGAAGCGTGTGCCATGCTTATATGGGAATGATCTTCACTCTTTTGAAACACAAATTATTGCATTGACAAAACTAGAAAATCGATAAATCATTTCAATCTCATTAGTCAACCAGTACTATGCATAAAAGTTGGTTCTAAAATTTGTCCAACTATTATCTCATTTTAAAATAACAAACTATGTGCTTGTTTGGAACTTTGTTCCCCAACGATGCAAGTAAGTCGAAATAAAACCATCTTAAAATTTGTAAAAACCATCTCGAAATCCATATAACCCAACTTGAAATCCGTAAAACCATCTAGAAATCTGTAAACTCCTTCCTCTAAACGGAATTTCCAAACACACACTTATATTTAGCCAGGGCTAGGTATTTAGTGTTCATACAATACGAGAATTATACACATAAAAGTTTTTAAAAAAAAACTCACATCAAATTAGTGTAATACATGAAAAATATATTCAATTAATTTTTATATTGTATTCAGTATGTTTCTGCTTAGAATTGATTTTTCTTAATTTTCAAATAAGTGCAATAAATTTATGTGATCAATATCGATAGAATCAATATTAAAAAATATGATTATTTTGTCACTTTTTCTTTACTGCTATTCATGATATTTAGATAGATGTTAATGCTTTCAGTCAAGCCATTGTTTCTTGAAAATGATTATTTAAATTTAAATATTCCCATGCATTGATATATGTTATTTTTAGGAAATAATATAAAATTTTTGACATAATTACCTTGATGTCCCAGTGAATAAATTTAATTATCCAAAATTACAACAATAATTTAGAAGTATATATTGACAAGTTGCAATGTGGTAAATGATAGTAAATTTATATCCATATTCCTAGGTTAAGAAACCAACCTTTATGGTTTGAAACTTATGAGTTAATAAATTTTTATTAATTTGTAGAGATTAAAACTAAAATGATGGTAAATTTGAAGGACTAATAATTGTATTACTCCTAAAATTTATTGCCAAAAACACCTAAATGCCCAAGAAGTGAATACAATTGTATACAACTTATTTTTAAGTATAGGTAAATATTTTTCTGTTTACTCAAAATTAAAAACATACTGCAGTGAGAGTTCAGTAGACAAACTTCAAGTAACTTTGACTAATAAATTTTGTGATAAAAAACTTTTCAACATATGAAAAAAAAAATGAAATATGAAAGCAGAAAGGGTTTAAAAGAATTGAAGAAAGATCATAGCCTCTCCTCTGCCTTCCTTCTCCCTCGGTCCCTGTATCTTTCTTTTGGTGTTGTGCTTTGCGAGAGTCAGAGAGCCAGAAAAAGAAGACAAAAGCTGACCCCACGTTCTTCCATGGCTACACACTTATTACAATCCCACCTCCTCCCTCTCTCAAAGTAACCTTTCTGTAGTCCAAGCATAAAGCTCACATCACACACACACACACAACTGACAACCCTACACAGATGAAGAATCATTTGTGCTGCTTCTTGTAAGATTCCAACAAATCTCTCTGATTGAGAGCACCTAAACCCCAGAAGAATCAGCAACAGAATCGCTATACTTTGTGGTGATTTGAAGGCAGAAAAAAAACAGGGGAGGCCTTTCAGAGAAAGATCGTAAAGGAAGAAAAATGGTGGGCTCAGGAGGATCAGTATCAGATAGAAGCAAAGAAGCTGTTGGGATGATGGCCCTTCATGAGGCTCTCAGAAGCGTCTGTCTCAACTCAGATTGGACTTATTCTGTCTTCTGGACCATACGTCCTCGCCCGTATATGCTTCTCTCTCTGTTAAATTTTGTTTTCTCTGTCAGAAAACGTTATTTGGACTGTTTTCTCAACTGGGGTTTCTCCATCTTACTTGCAGAAGACTCAGAGGTGGTAATGGATCATGCAAGGTTGGGGACGATAACGGTAGCCTGTAAGTATGCTTTAATGGTTTCTCTAACCTTCTCTGTTTGGACGCTGAGAAAATACCCAATTTCTCAGTTCCTTTGTGCAACTGTCTGAACACTTTCTCAGCATCCAAAACAGAGTGTTTTGTAGTATTGAGTAAGGAAAGCCTGAAAATTTAAGCAGGGAAAAACTATTTCTCCTCAGAATCCAAACAAAGTTTACAGCTTTTCCTTCGAAAACAGAGTAAGTTAGGAATTTTTGTGTACTGAGATGGAATTTTGGTTGGAATTTATGGAAGGATGTTGATGTGGGAAGATGGATTCTGCCGTGGAAGGGTTTCAGATTGCGTGGAAGACATGCACGGAGGAGGAGGAGGAGATCCAGTGAGAAAAGCATTCAGCAAAATGTCCATTCAATTATATAATTATGGAGAAGGGTGGGTACTGGGTAGGTGTTTATTAATTATTATTATATTGTTCTATGAAAATTTGTGGGGTGAAAACTGGTTTGTTACTCTGTTTATTGCGTATGTATTGTTTGAATCAGGTTGATGGGGAAGGTTGCATCGGATAAGTGTCACAAATGGGTATTCAAAGAGCCATCAGAGACAGAGGCAAACATATCCAATTACTGGCAGAGTTCGTTTGATGCTGTAAGAACCAAACCAGAAGAAGAAGGAGAAGAAGCAGTTCATTCTGATTTCTTTGTTTTTTTTTGGTTTCTGATGACGAAACTTGGATTCAGATCATGACTTTGAAGTTTGAACAAACAGAATGTGGCGTTAAACTTGGCTTTTTTCCCAATTGACTGACCCTTCTTCGTTTGTCTTTTTTCTTTGGATGATGATATTAATTGCAGGTTCCACCAGAATGGACTGACCAGTTTGAATCAGGCATTCAGGTCAGAATCAACTTTCAGTTTTGCCATTACTCCTCTCACAATTATCATCATCATCATTATTAATTTTTTTGGCTTTTTCGTTTCATATTTAATAGACGATAGCTGTGATTCAAGCTGGGCATGGACTTCTGCAGCTTGGTTCTTGCAAGATAGTGAGTACATCATCACTTTGCTTCTCTATAATTTTCCCTGCTTTTTATTATATTAAATGATTTAAGTATCAGAAAGTTTAATAATAAATGATGAGTATTCGACGGCAAATTTTAATGTAAGAGATAACAATAAATGTATATTTTTTTATCTATTATTGAGCTTTTATATAATTAAATCAATTCCAGTTAAGACTTTGTAACAGTAATTTGCCTTTTTATTAATAATTGGAATCATTTCCGATATGATTGTTGCACTACCATCTTCAGCTTATATTCTGGACTCAAGATTTAAAATAGATTTTTTTGGGAAATTGGAAACACGTGGATTAGGATATATCGCATTCTCATATGGTATCTCAGACATGTATAGCCTAAAATATTACGATATTTTATAAATTTATATACTGCAAAAATTCAAAGGAATATACTTTTTTTTTAAAAAAAAAGTTTTATCTCCTTAACTCTTATGCTATGTTTGGTATGGTGGAATTATGAGGTGGAATTGGAAATAGAATTCATTTCCTATGTTTGATATGATGGAATTGGGGGTGGAATTAGAAATGGAAATGGAATTTAAAATGGGTAAAAATGAATTCCATGATGTAATACGTGGAATTGATTTTTTAACCCCTCATTTTTTTCCTATATTTATCTCCATCCTCATCTCTATTTCCATTTCTATTCTCATCTCTATTTCCATTTCCACCGAAATCAATTCCAACATACCAAACGAGCCATTAGTGTATCAATTTTTGAGTATGCTAACATACTCCCATCGATGACAAAATTAGTATAGTAATATGGCTCTGCCCCATACTTAAAAAAAAAGCCACTATTGACTGTTCATATGTCTATATATATTATTATTATTGGTTTTTAATATAAGAGCAATTGACTTTTATTAAAGAGATTAATTAAACTAGATAGACTATTTAAAAATATTTATATTTATCATTTTCTTTAAATTAATTTGATTAATTTTTAAACTAAAATATAATCTAATTATATGCGTAAATAAACACTTTTAAGTATGTTATTTAATTTTTTAAATTTTTTCAGCAAAAATCAACTATCTCTTGTATTGAAAACGGATATAGTGCTATGGATATCAACCCATCAATCTGGACGCAAGGAACACTATTTTTTTCCATCCTTCATATCTTCCGGGTAGAAAACAGGAATCCACCCATTGCAATTTTGTGTGATACTGCCTCCACTTCCTCTCAGTTGACAATATTAATGAAGCTGATTAGTTAACATTAATTTAGAAAAAAATGATAAATGTAAATACTTTTAATAACTTATTTAACTTAAAAAATCAATTGGCTGTCGCATTGGAGTCACGACTTGTGATGATCATGATCTATAATGCTTGCTTGTTTGATGCTATAGTGATAATGCATGGCTTTGCATTTTTGTGTGAATATAGATTCCAGAAGATCTTCACTTCGTTCTAAGAATGAGGCACACGTTCGAGTCTCTGGGTCACCAATCTGGTTTTTACCTATCCCACCTCTTCTCTTCAACCAGAAACCCTTCTTCTTCATCTTCCTCCTCCACCACTTCCTCTGCCGTCACCGCCATTCATCCATCACCTCCTCTCATCAACTGGCCTCACCACCACCGGCCACCACTCCTGCCTTCTGCAACTACTTCTTCCATAAACCTCTCCTCTCCCGCCCACTTCCACAACTCCTCAACACTGCTCGGATTGAGCAGTAACATCCCTCATCATCATCAACCCAGCAAAGACCAAAGCCACCTCTTCCTCCACAACAACAGCAACAACAACCATCATCCTTCCGATCATCAGACCCCACCGGCCAGAGACCTCACATGGCAGAACGGGTTGTCGTTTTTCAATGCTGATGGAGCTGCTTCTACTGATAAGCTTTTTCACAACCCTGATACTGCAAGTGATGAGTTCCATCACCAGAAGCAGGAAACCAACACGGACGACTACCAGTTCAGAAGGAGCTTCAGTACTCTACCTTCAACAATGGCTTTGTCTTCATCGTCTGCTTCATTAATGGATCGTAATCAACATCAGCAGCAATCTATGGATTACAGGAAATCTGAAGGAGGGCCATACCAGGATGTGATGTAGACCTTTTAGTAATAATGGTGGTGATGGAGGAGGATGAGGAGGCTTGGGGGTCCAAAAAAGCAGAGGATCATTATTGATTGAGATGAGATGATCATCATGAGATGATGAGTTTGTATCTATGTGCCTAATATACTTGTTTGTGCCGCTTTTTCTTTCCCTTTTTTCATGTGTTCGGCTTTTCACTTAGTACTTTTGTCCCTTATATATGATAGATGTTCCTTCCTTCCTTTCTTTCATTTTTCTTCATTATTAATCATAATTTCTTTCCTTGCTCCATACAAGGTTATATATATATATAGAGAGAGAGAGAGAGATCATATATGGTTCAAATTCAAAAGAGAATTAATATCTTGACTTTCTTGATGGTTAGCTTTTTCTATTTCCACTCAGAGAGACTTTGGGTGTAGCAAAAGGGAGACGGATCAAGAAAATGCATGCAAAGGAAAGGATAAAACGGTGTTGAATAATTAATGAGGATCATATATATATATATATCTAGTGTGTTGTTGCAAATTAAAACGACCAATGCGTTAAGGATTAATTAGTTGAAAGTTTTATAAATCAAGGATGTCTTGTAATGGAAATCATGGAATATCTGACTGAGAAATATGTAAACTTTTTTAATATAATATTTTGATAAAAGATTGAAAAATGTTATTAGGCAATTTCTAAAAACTAAGTCTCTTGCATGCATTTCTTCAGCCTATATATATAATGTAATGAGGGAAAAATCAAGAGAAAATTATACAAGAAGTAAAGTAATAATCAAAATGTCCCAATAACAAGTAGTATGTATCCGTTATCATTTCTTACACTATGACTTTTATTGCATATTACTCACTTGTTGCAAACTTTTTCGGTGATTACATTATTTTTTTGAGACCTCATAGTAATTTCTCTAAAAATTAAGCTGTAACTGTATTATTTCAACTGATTTTTAATAAGTTTTTGCAATTTTTTATTAAATCCTTATACTTTCACCTGATTTTTGATAAGGAATTTTAATTTTTTTTATCAAGTCTTTATAGTTCCACTGATTTTTAATCGGGTGCATGTAATTTTTTTCTTTATTATGTCTTTGTAATTTTATCTGAATTTTAACTAGATCTTTAAAGCTACAACAAAAACTATAAGATATGGTAAAAATTGAAAAAACAATTAAAAATTAGATAAAGCTTTAGGGATTTGTAGATTAATTGTCCTCATAATCAATTTACAATATTATGATTAATTAGTCTCATATTTTTATATTACAATAGAATCCCTATGACTATAGATGATGAAGAAAATTCAACATTTGGAGTGATACCCAATTGATCTTTTGAATGGAGTCAAAGAATGAAGAAGTTAATTAGTTGAACTATTAAAGAAAGGAAGCAAGAAGTGGTGTGTGAACGTTGATGATGATGATGATGATGATGATGATGTGTGTCGTGCAATTAGCGGTAGCTAGTAGATGCCAACTACTAAACATTGAGATTAACAAAATGGTAATGATGGCGTTACCATGTTTGATGAGGAATTAATCATAATGTTTTTGGAAAAATTAATTAAAGATATGTTTCATCATATTGTCACTTGCTACGTTGATCACTCATCAAGTTCATCTCCCCATGCTCAATGAAATATTACTCATTCGTTTTTGTCACCTTCTCTTGTTTTCTCCCAATCATTTTCATCATATTACAGAATTATTATGGAAAGGGGTAAATTCATTAAATATGTTTTAATTAAAAAATTATAACTTTGCCCATATTCGGAAAAAAAGAGGGAATCTAGTGTCTCAAATTTCTCCAATTATACTATGGACCAATGATTTCTTTTAGAAGAGATGATATAAGACGTTTTGATTGATATGGTCATTAATTAATCAAGGAGACAAAGAATGAATTATTAATTTGGCATCTGCTAGGGACCCCCTCTTTCCAATCTGACCCAATTATTTGTCGATCAACAATATATTAAGTTTGTTGAAGAGTAATTTATACTCATTCTTTAATTTTATCCCTATAATTAATCTTTAAGTTCAGCTCTTATTTTTTTTCCTCTTCCTTTCAAGATTTCATTAGGAGCCAAAAGTGTATTTTTTTTCTAATTTAAAACTGATTTAATAAGTTAATTCATCATTTTTTAATTCCAATAAAGTAGTCAAAAGTGATTTATAATGTGAAATGAAGCATCTATCCAACCACATATTCAAAACTCAATAGATTCATAACTAAGCATGGATTATTTTTTTCTGCTAAAGCGGTGCTTCTTCTAATGAAAATTCAAACCTTAATTCATCATATTGTAAAGGATCAACTCCTTTCACTAGATCAAAGCTATGTTGATAACGAAGCATAAATTATTAATTTGGAAGGGAAACTTGTGGGTTGATCTATTGGGCCGAGAGGGCCATACAAGATCAGGCCCAATATCATGATTATTTGGGATTTTGTGAGCTGAGGAAAAAGTTTTGAAAAGTCAGGACTCTGGACCGAATAACAGCTAAATAGTTATTGTACCCAAAAAAAAGAAAAGAAAAGAAAACAGCTAAATAGCTCGGTCCATATTTTTGGAGTAAGCTCAGTGAAGCTATTCATGGAGCTGAGTTACTAGTCCATTTAAGAACCAATCACCAATGGATGTTTGGTAGAGTTGGCAAGGGTTACTACCAGCATTCCTCAGGGCGAAGGTTCGAACCCTGGGGAGTGACATCCGCGATAATTAACGCAACCTCAAAGAGGTTGTCCCATCGGTATCTCGCTACCACCGTAAGGTCTCCTAGCGGGGGGTCCGGATTAGTCTGGGGCGGGCAATAAACCCAGGATACCCCAGGATACCGGATGATTTATACAAAAAAAAAGAACCAATAGCCTTTATCAACAAAAAATAACTTTGTACCAAAAACACCCAGAAAATAAAACGAATTGGTGATGGAGACGGCTTACTTTATGTATGTCACGAGTTTTATATTTGATTTATTTGTAATATATATTAGATCTTATATTAAATATCGAATGTGATATTAAAAAATTAAAGATTGAAAGAAAGTAGTATCATTCTTTTTTGTTTCCCTCTAATTAGAGCCATCAAAATCTATCCATTTATTAATTCAACCTAAATATAAATTTATTTTGTTGTGGGCCAAGAATACAAAGGGTTTGTGTCCCTTCAAGAAGTACTAAAAAAGGGTTATACCAACGGTTGGTTGGATCAAGTGGTAAGCGGCTAGTTCCAACTTAAGCAATGTCTCAAGTTCAAGTCTTATGAATACAGCAGCTACCGTTGGGAGACATTCCCACTTTTCCCGGGTGCGCGACGCGGGTCGAGTCCGGATTAGTCCGGAGACTGGGCGGACAACAAAAAAAAGGGCTATCAAAGGACTTGTGCAGATATATCTAAAGACTTTATTATTAACTAGTACGTTTGGTAAGCTTATTGTCGTTACCACCATTACAAAATTGTGAAAGAAAAGGTTGCAAGTAAGGTGATTGATTGTTTAACGTTTAGATTGAAGACATATACAATCTCATCCCTACACGTATTGTACCGGTAACGGTAAATGGTAATGAAATTTTAAGGATTAAATTGATAAAAATTAAATTTTAGGGATCAGTTTGATAAGTGAAATAAACTTGAGATATTAAAACATTCATTCATTACTCATCGCGGGCTGGATGAGGGCTGTCAAATTGACAACCCGAGCCCGATATGACGGGTTGACCCGTCAGTCCGTCATTTTTTTTTTAAAAAAGTTATTCTTTTCTCTTTTAGTCTTTTTCCCCCTTTTTTTTGACCTGTACACTTACGCCTTATTTTAAATGATAAACACCACAATATGAAGTTGACAGTTAAAAAGCCTTGAGGCAGAGAACAACACCCCCAAGGCAATAATACAGCACCAAAGATCAGACATTTTTAATAGAAGTTATTGTGTGAATCAAGAAATTGTATAGGCAAACAAGTACTTGCACATCCTCCTTCACTTTCAATATGTCCACATCCTCATTCATTTTAATAAAGTTCATATTGGCCTCATTTGTCAAAAGCGTAAAGATAAAAAGCTTCAATGTGAATCAGCATGAGCCAAGGAAGCCGCTGCAAAAAAGGGTTTTGATGGTTCTATGGAAAAAACACAAAGAAGAATCAGAGAAATGAAAGTCGAAGAAAGAAAGAAAGCAAAGCGTCGCTGTCAAATCAGAATATACAGAAAGAAATGCAACAATTGAACTATTCCAACCAATGCAAACCAAATGAAGACATCGGCTGGATGACAGATCACGGTAAAGTCCTGAGCTCACGGCCTTACCTCGACGGTGATTATGCGGTGGTCACAGAGTGGATGACAGATCAATTGCGATGGCTCAACAAAAATAGAGGTGCGACGGCGTGGATCAGCTGCGATGGCTCGATAGCTCAACAAAAACGGAGTGAGAAGACGATTGACAACCATCAAATCTCGTTGCGTCTTGGATTAGGGAGGGACGATGATGGACTACGGCGCTATTGGTGACTCGACTGAGTGGGAGACGGAGAGCGTTGAGTGACTAAGGTGAGAGTGAGGGAGTGAGCTAGTGTGACAGTGAGGTGTCAGTCTGTCTAGTCTCGACCTCTCAAAATATCAACCTCATGAACCCTTTTTTTTATTTTTTTAAAAATCAGGCTAACCCTCTAACCCGTGGGTTAGCCCGTATTAACCCGTGAAAAATCTGGTCCAGACATGTGCGGCCCGACTGAGCAGTCCGAACCTATATGAGCCCGCGGGTTGGCGGGCTCAACCCATATTCCCGGTGCTAGGTTAAGATATACATTTGTTTTGAAAGTATCCACTCAATATCAACGTTACTCAAAGTTTTATTAAAGAATGATGTAATTCTAAAAGTTTTAAATGGAATAATATTATTATTTATAATAAAAAACTAACGTTGAAAATTAATATTTTTAATAAAAAAATATTGTTTTATTTTAAAATTTTTGAAACAGTAATACTCTAAAAAAATTTTATCGGACACAACTTTTCCTATAGATTTGCACCTCAACCTAATCTAATTTATCAATCAACTAAGAATAGGAAAAAAGGTGGTGGAACATCATGTGGGCCCTATTTTGAAGAAAGAGAGCAATGACGCGTCACGGTGCGAGCGGGTGTGATTCTTGAGAAAGAAAGTGTGGTCGTGTCAACAAAACAATCTTCGTCAGCTTCAATTCTGCACACTCGTCTCTTCCTTCTTCCGTCTATTATTCCTCTCGTCTCTGTCTTCGCCTCGATCTGCACATCGCCTCTATTCCCATCTGTATCCCTTTATATACACCACGAGCCTTCCCGCCATGACTGACAGAGAGATCCTCCATAAAATAAAGGTATGCCTCCCCCACTTTCCTTTTTCTTCTCTTCAATCATGAGCTGTAACTGACACGATAGCCTTCTTCTACGTTTCTGAACTTGAATGTTAAATTTTTTTAACTTTCCTGGGTCTGTAAAGAATGATATGTCACTGTGATTGAATGATGATTCGTTATGTTATTTCCGTCCATTGTGTTTCATTCCTAATATGTAAACGTTCATGATAAGTCAAAACCATGATATTGGGGGTGCTTTCTTCTAGGACCCACCAAGCTGTTACTTGGCTTTACTGATTAACGTTTCCTGTTCTATGTACCAAATCTTCCTGTTTTAAATAAAGTTTCTTTCAATTGGTTGGCATTTGGACTGTTTTGCTTCATTTATAGCCGTTGGTTTGGCTAATGTTAGGAAAATATCTATTTTCTTGTGGACAACAATCTTCGGAATTTAATGCAATGCCACCTTTGCTCCTGTAAGAGTGTCGGATCACGAGTTGAAAACTCAGTTTCTTTTCCTTTATTAACCATCGGTGAATGATCGGTGAAGCTCATTTATATCATTCATGTGGAATGAATTGTCTTCACACTTCTGTATCCTCTCTGTCAGTTGTGACTTATCTAGTTGCCAAGCTAATCACTCTAGTGATGTTGAATTCTAGAGATCGTTTTGCATTTACCAGGAGTATCTTATGGATGACTGAAATTCATGATGTGACTATCATCGAAAAGTGATACAATGCTGATGAGATGAGTAATGAATTGTTCTGTTAATCGTTAGTTTGGTACGGGCCTAGTGAAAGAGCATTGGATTGGATGATTCTTTAGATGATTGGGGTTTACTATGACGGTTTGCTAATGGATTAATGGAGAAACAAACTACCGATTTGAAAGGGCTAGATTCTGACTTAAACTACCATCCAGAAGATCCATAATTAAGCACGCTTCCAGATGTTGTTTTATCGCAATAAGGAATTGATATAGTGGATACATCGTACGCTACTACACTTGGCGACTGCATAAAACCCAGGGAGGAGGAATATTTTGTTCCGCCGCCTCCCCTCTAAATTGAGTTTTGAATCCATATCCAGTTATTGGGAAAATACATCAGGAATTATTCTGAAGTTACTAATCATGCAGCTGCAAATTCAGCTTGTTGATAAGGTGCCTACGTACGCGGAAAAGACAACAGTAACCTAGTTAATAAAGCGTTGGACAGTTTTATATCAAATCCGAATCCTAAACAACAGTTTTGTTCTCATTTTTTTTGGTCTTAACTTTGGGCAAAATCCATCTACATTCATTCACTTGTTGACCGTGAGGTTTGTACTCCTAGAAATTAAAGATTCGAGAGTTTAGCACTCTGTTTTGCTTATGATATTGTATAAATTGTTTACAATTTTGGTCTAGGAAAAATGAATATAGATAAAATATGAAGTGTCTATCTGTAATTTGAAGAGTTGCCTTTTGTCTAATTGATGTGATTTTAAGTATCGTGCTTCTTAAATTTCACCAGGTATTCTCATATGTAGGGAGTCTTTGACAAACGTATGTTGCTTGCAGGAAAAAGTTGGATTGTCAGATCCTGATTCAGGGAAGGGAAAGAGTAAGATGTCAAAGCAGATAAGTCATGGCTTTCATTTGGTAAAGGGAAAATCAGCTCATGATATGGAAGATTATCTTGTTACAAAATTTATGCAAGCTGATGATCATGAATTGGGTTTGTTTGCAATATTTGATGGCCACATGGGTCACGATGTGGCCGACTACTTACAGTCTCATTTATTTGAAAATATCTTAAAAGAGGTCTGTTGTCAATAATTATGCCCTTCTGTTTGCATTTACTTAGTTGTGGCAATATTTTTGGAATATGATATACGCCAATAACTCTTCTTCCTTCATTCGTCTTTTCCTTTAGCCTGACTTCTGGACAGAAACTGGAAGTGCTATTAAGAGAGCATATCACATAACTGATTCAACCATTCTTGATAAAGCTGTTGAATTGGGACCAGGGGGCTCCACTGCAGTCACGGCAATATTGATTGATTGCCATAACCTGGTAATAGCCAATGTTGGGGATTCAAGGGCTGTTCTATCCAGGAATGGTGTGGCCAAACAACTATCAGTGGACCATGAGCCGAGCACCGAACGAGAGAAGATTGAAAACAGAGGAGGTTTTGTATCAAACTTTCCAGGTAAGCTGATTTGAGATGTTGAGGTCATTCTGCCTCATTGCACTGGCTCGTCCTGGTCCATGGTTGTAGTACAATCGGCCTATGGTTCTAGCATAGATGTCTTCCTGATCTAGTTGGCTTGGTATTATTCTCAGATCTTGCTGTGACCAAGATAGGCTTTGTTTCAGGATTAACATTCCAGGTTTTGTGATTAATTTAGGGGATGTTCCACGCGTGGATGGACAGTTGGCAGTGTCTAGGGCATTTGGTGACAAAAGCTTGAAGAAACATCTTAGTTCAGAACCACATGTAGCAGAGGAGATTATAGATGATGGTGCAGAGTTTGTTATACTAGCCAGTGATGGATTATGGAAGGTCAGATTTAATACACTTGCATATATATATATATATATTGATGCACCTCACAGATGCTTTATTGCAATATATATATTGGTGGATTCACTTGCATATTTATCTGCTGCTCACACTTAATCACATCTATCCTAGGTAATGTCAAATCAAGAAGCAGTTGATACTATCAAGGATGTAAAGGATGCTCGATCAGCAGCAAAGCTTCTTACCGAAGAGGCACTTAACAGGAGGAGCTCAGATGATATCTCCTGTATTGTCTTGAAGTTTCAATGATCTCAACTTGCAAGAACTCATCATATGTGCAATAAGGTGTGCAGACTTGGAAGTAGTGTGTAACATAGTCTGTTGTTTGGAAAACTTGATGTCCACCAGTTGCTATGCTTGAGTCCTTTAAGGTGTGAACGTGATATCGTGCCTTCTTTAATGCAAAAAGTCTTGGGAAGTAAACTGTCGTTTGATATAACAATGCAGGAAAGATTTAGTTTTGGTTTATTTAGACAAAACTTACATGTGTAACTATATGGTTCAAGAATGTTTGCTCCGGTTAGGAGATCTTACAGACACATATTTCATATGAAATACAAGTCATCTTTTGTTTGTGTATGTTTCTATGTGCTTTGCTCGAGTCCTTTAAGGTGTGAACGTGATAGCGTGCCTTCTTTAATGCAAAAAGTCTTGGGAAGTAAACTGTCGTTTGATATAACAATGCAGGAAAGATTTAGTTTTGGTTTGTTTAGACAAAACAAACATGTGTTACTATATGATTCAAGAATGTTTGCTCCGGTTAGGAGATCTTCCAGACACATATTTCATATGAAATACAAGTCATGTTTTGTTTGTGTATGTTTCTATGTGTTTTTTTGGTGGGAAAAAAGAAGGGGAAATACGGTATAAGGATTGTAAGAAGCCAAACTTTTCGGGGAATCATTCCTGATCAAAAGCATTTACTGGATAACATGCTTTATTCTACCCTTGTAAGGGCCAAAATCTGTGTTGCAAAAGCATTTACTGGATAACATGTTTAGTAGGGCATGTCTGTTACGTTTTGAGTTTTGTAACTATGTATTTATAGGTGAAGCGAATGAAAATTGATAAAAGTTATTTCTATAACCAACAAAATAAATGAATAGTCTGAGTATATAACACATCTCATTTTTTATTTCTTACCATGTGCTTGTTTGGGAACTCCGTTGGGAAAATGGATTTTGCAGATTTTGAGGTATTTTGGGAATTTCGAGGTGGTTTTACGGATTTCAAGATGGTTTTTATGAATTTCGAGATGGTTTTTACAGATTTCGAGATGGTTTTGTCTCGGCTTACGTGCACCATTTGGGAAAATGGCTTCCCAAACAGGCACTATGTAGTTTATTCTTTTTGTTCATGCATGTCATAAAGGCAAGAAGATAACACTTGATGAAATTATTGAGTGGAACCTTTTGGTTAATTTATTTCAAAATTTGGTTGTTGATGGAGCACAATGGCGCCATATAATCCATATATCTAACTCCACAGTGAGATAGGGTTTGTTATTGTTATTATAGCAATTTATGCTATTCCTTTTGTTTTTGTTTCGATAATGCAATTAAGTGTTCTTATGAGTTTTCTTGGAGATCAACGCAAGAGATTTTATTTTTCTTGACCAACTGGGCTAATAACCCTTTCGGACATTTTATTCTCATAACATAGAATAGAACATACAATAGATGTAAAAATAATTGATGGAGGGTCGTCCTCTTTGCCCATGCAAGTCCAAGATAAGGACTCCATTCAAGGTGCTCTCACAGGACAGATAGCTAAGGCACACAGAAACAGAAGAAACGCACATAAACAGAGAGCTCGTGGCAAATAGTCTAATTCACGTACTAATAGATAAACTCATAAAAGCCACGCTCTAAACAATGGATCGTTCTTTTTAGACTTATTCTTTCTAGTCACGTATTGATAACTGATAATTTAACTCGTAGAAGTCACCCTCTCTAGGCAATGGATTGTTCACTTTGGCTTATTCTGATAGCATGCAAATATTCTATATATGCCTTGGCACATAAGCAACTAGAGGATGACAGAAGAGAAAGCCTGTTATATGGTTAAGGCTTTATTTTATGTGAAAAGATTTGTGGCCAGAGCTTCCAGGAACGCCCATTTGAACTCTTCCTCTATCGTCAGCATGCCTGTAATGGCTCTCCTTTGTGTGGTGACCTTTGCTGCGGCTGCAGCTCTCATTGTAAATCTCACCAGTGCTTTTGCGGCGACGTTCGTTGTGCCCAGCCAAGCGCCTTCGGCAGCTTCTCTTGGCCTCATCAAATTCCCCCAAGTCATGAAACCTGCAGAGTCATTATAGGTTCCTATTAAGGTAAACACACAGAAGCAGAACTTTTGAACATTTATTCGGAATTTATTCTCCTTGGGATTCATGAGAAAAGTAAAGTGAAAAAGTCTTGAGAAAAGAAGTTCAAGTTCGTAGACAAGGTTACATTCATGTTGAAAGTAAAAATAGTAAACAGGAACCAACTTTTGATGGCTTATAATATTAGGTGAACTCAAGTGATCAAAATTTCAATCCATTTGACTTAATTTTCTAATTTTAAAGGTAGAGGAGGATATTATCCCATCCCTTTTAGCATGTTTATATAAGTGATATTAATGAAAACCAGAATACTTTAAAAACAAAGAATGGAACAAGTATATATATCATATCATAGGAGGGGGAAAATCAAATTATAGTGAAAATTCTAACATAGAGATGAAGCTTTAGTTGACTAAGGGATTAAGCACCTGCTACATTGCTGGCAAAACCTCTGCCTCAGCCCTGCAACCAAGACAACTGGTGCCTTGGAGTGGAACTCACACACCCTATGGCGGCGATGGTACCGCTTTGCATCACTCAGATCAGTTCCACACCTCTCTGCTTGACAGGAAGGTGGAGAAACTCTGCCACATCCACTTGACCCTCTTCTTCCACTTCCCATGACACCTTTCCTCTTCTGCTCTTCTGCAACACCGCCATCACCTCCACCACCGCTTTCTTCTTCCTCTTCTATCTCATCCTCTAATTCTTCTTCAACTATGTTGCTATCCTTCCTCACCTTCTCAACTAAAGAT
>JANTPZ010091793.1:0-22571 GCA_025593235.1 Vachellia pachyceras
CAATATATTATGAAAGAAATTCCAACACTTGGAATGAAAACTGTTTTCAGTAGCAATCATATGATTTATAATAAAAAAAATAAGAAGATACCTAAATATTATTAATGTAAGAAATAAAATAGTAGAATAAAGTTTTATGTTCAATCCTCAATTTTACAAATCGACGCCTAAGCTTGTTCATCATAAGTTAGCCACCGGGTCATGGGCCGGCCCGTGGGTCACAAGCATATTTAATGTGCCCGTTTGGTAAAGTGGTGGAGAAGTACTTATGGGCTTATTCACACAAGTCAAGGCAAATATGTGGAGGAGATTGTCTCGTTTTGCGGAAAAACACTGTTGAACGTACTTATGGGTATAAGTGGGGAGTTGCCAAACAAGCCTATTGTTATTAGCTTTTTAATTTGGTCTTTGTAGAGTAGTTTGTACATGAAAAATAACATAACAAGAGTGATATTAAAATTGAAAAGAATAAAGATTTAATGGGTAAAAATATGAAATAGAGAGTTGAAGGAAAACAGATAGTTGTTGTAATATAAAGTGTTGGATGTAGGATTAATGATGTTTCAACAATAATTTTTTCTTTTCACATATTTAGATTTTTTTAATGGGGCATATAACTGATAAGAAAAAAATTTAAACATAAGTGATTGGTTTAAAAAGATATGCTTCTAAAACTTGAAAGCCAATATAAAAAGAACAAAGAGTGTCTAAAACAAAAACAACAAAATTGGTGGGCTTAAACGGTCGACCAATGGCCCTGCATAACTAACCCTTTTAGGCTGGCATCCTTTTGTTGACACTAAATCACATATTCAACCGTTAGTTTAAATGTGTGTTTAGGAATTCATTGAGAGAATGAAAGGGCTTGTTTGGATAGTCCGTTGGGAGAACGGACACAGATTCCAAGATAAATATGTGAGAGGAATTTTATTTCGGTAAGCGTAAGAATGACTTTTGGAGAGGTAAACGACCTCCCCAAACAAGCCCTTTATATATTCTAATATCAGTATATAAAAGAAGTTTTATTTCAACTTACATGTAATGTGATTGAGCCACTTTCTAAATATTTCCTGACTTTCCCAGCAGCAAGCTCAATCAGGTTTCTTAGGTGGGGTGGTTCGAGCTATTGTATAAGAGAGAGAGAGAGTGTGATATATATATGTGAAAAAGGTATATTTTATATGGAATTGTTTAATTGATTTGAAAGTTTCAAAAGCACGTCGGACAATGATGATTTATTATATATAATATATATACAATAATTAATATTTTGAAGATCATGTCTCTAACTAAAATAAATAAAAATATTTGAGCTGATAACCTTAGCCGGCTTGTCTCTCTTCTTATTTTCACTCTCCCGCTCTATGGCATGTTTAGAAAGGTTTGAATTCTATCCTTTTTTAAACTTAATTTGCAATGTGAGTATATAAAAATTTTAATTCAACTTATATAAACATATTATATAACGTTCTAAATAGGCCTATAGTCTACCCAAAGTTAAGATATGTATTAAAGATCAATGACTCGTTTGTTGGAGCGTTTAGAAAAGTCAAATGCACGTTTAACAGTGTTTTTGCGTAAAACGAGATAATCTCCTTTATTTATTTACATTGGCTTGCATAAAAATATTTATCTACCTCGTTCTTAAATAGACACCAAGTTTGGGTTATTTCAGTAAACTAATAAATTCGTTTAAGAGTTTTAAAGAGCTATATTAGATAAGATTTTTTTAATACTAATTTTGAATTAAGAAAAATCAATTTTGTCAAATGTGCACTGCAGCACTCCTATTTTTGTTTGATTATGTGTAATTTATAATTAAGTATTCTATTTATTTGTGAATCAATTTTGATTTTGTTTCAACACTACTCTTTCTAGGATTATATACAAACACATCTTAATTACATTAGATACATTTGACATGTTTTGTATACATTCAGAGAAAACCAATAGATGTGTTAGTAAAAAAAAAAAAGTTGGATCAAACAATTCACAGTCTAATAAAAGTCGGTACAGGAAAATCAAAGAGAGCACTTTATAATGTATATGTTTAGGAGTCTGTTAGAAGAAAGAAATTTACAGATTATAAGAAGAATTTATAGAAGTCAAATAGAATTTATGGATTTAGATATAATTTTTACGAATTTAAAGATGGTTTTGTCTTGCTTTGCATGCACCGTTGGGAAGGAATTCTTCCCAAACAGGCACAATGCTATTGAGTCATCTCTTTTATTAACGATTTATTCAGGGATTTAACTCTAGATTAAACATAATGACATCGTACAACCGAACTTTCACATTTGCAACTTTTCATAAGGCTTCAATAGCAGATTTTATTATTTAATTAATTTGTCAATATTCTCCCTATTTTATTATTTTTAAACTACTTGCTTCAAATTGAAAACCCCTCATAGAATAGTCCACACGCAAATTTTCGTACATAATATAGAAAAAAAATGGGTCATTCATAAATTTTTAGACTTGGACGGCACAACCACACAAACAAAACCTTAAATTTTTGTCGTTCAATAGTAATATATTATAGCAAACATGCAATTTTATAAAATAATTTATAATTTTAACTCAGTTATGTTTTTTATTATTATGAAATTATATACTTGATAAATTTCGTTTAAAGAGTCATATTGTTTGAAAGTAAATCAAATATTCTGGTAAAAAAAAATAAAGCAAGTAAACTGTAAAAGAAAATGAACAACGTATAGATAGTGTTTGGATGTGATTTTTTTCCACTTTTTTCACCGTGCTATAAGCGGAAACAAAACTCCTCTTACATACTTATCTTGATTTGAGTAAAAATACTTTTCCATTGCTTTCCCAAACGAACATATATGTGTATATATATATAAAAAGAGAACACCAAATTGTAAATAAATGCAGAAAGGAAGAAAAAAAGGAAAACAAAAGTAAAAAAAACAGAGGGAAAGCGAAATTTTGCGGTAGGAAGTGACAAGTAGTAATATAGAAAACATTACGTAACGCATCCAGCTGTATGCAGCTGCACGACCGAAACTTCACGAGTTCATGGTCATGTACTGAATTAAAGATAAACAAATATTTGAAAAAAATAAATATATATTAAATGAAACTTTTTCCTATTGTTTTGTGAAGCCATGTGATGGACATTTTACAATGACCAAAATGGTTGGTGACAAATCTATTTCACCAATGTGCAGGTATTATTTTAGATATTGTGCTTGTTTGTTTATTACGTTGAAACACGTTACAATAAATCGAGATAAAACTTCTCTCACATACTTATCTCGATTTGCATAAAATAACTCTCCCAACGGATTTCCAAACTCCTATGGACTAATTCAAATCGAGTTGGATTGAACCATACATGTGTAAAACTTTCTTAACGTCAGTCTTCCCTGTTTGGCAACACTTATGATAGCCCTAAAAGTTCGTTCAACAGTGTTTTTCAGCAAAACGACATAATCTTCTTCATATATTTGCCTTAACTTACGTAAAAGCACTTCTCAACCGCATTATCAAACATGCACATCTTCTCTTTTTTTTTCACGTTGTACATAAATTGAGATAAAACATCCCACGCCTAGTTACGTTTAAAATCACTTTTTAAAGGCAAAGATTTATACGAGTCAAACCTGGGACCGGAGAACTTGTACGGAAACAGTCAAACCAACTAACGTTGGTCGCCTGAAAAATTTAGGAATAAAAGAACTTTATTTCTTTCTTTGTTTTTTAACGTTTGTTTTTAACGGTACGAAGGTTATTAAAATAATTGAGCGCTTAAGATTCAAACTCATTCAGCAATTCAAAAAACAGGCTACGCCAATCAATCGATTTGTTTTTATAAATTTATATATTATATATTAGTTTGCATGATTTGAAAAGAATATATTGTGCTCGTTTGAGAAAGTGGTAGAGAAGTACTTTTAAGCAAGTCGATGTAAATATATGAATGTGATTACCTCGATTTACAGAAAAACACTGTTGAACGTACTTTTAGGGAGCGATAAGCTTTGCCAAACATATCTATTATAAATAATACTGAGAAATATACCATTTGAAGATGAGAAATTTATAGGAAGGTCTCAAATAAATAACTTATTTAATGAATAGTCCCAATTTTGAAAATATTTATCAAAATGTTCCATTGACAACATGAGGTCCTATACATTGACAACATCATGCGCTGTATTGACAACACCTCATGTTGTCAATGGGACCTTTTGATAAATATTTTCAAAATTGGGACTATTCATTAAATAAGTTCCTTATTTGGGACCTCCCAATAAATTTCCCTGTGAAGATATGAGAGATCTGCATTGCAATTAATTAATTAATAATTTATATCTTGCCCCTGGAATAAGTGTAATTGCTTTTATTTTGTTTAATTAAAAGAGGTTCTTAAGTCCTTTGCAAAAAAAAAAAAAAAGAGGTTCTTAAGTCCCCTGGAGAAGTAGTTCTTAATTAACTCAGTTGATTTTTCAATATGATTTATGGTTTTCGTGATAAGTGTGTAAAAAAATTTTATTTTGTTTTTCATGAATGTATTTTTTTTCCACCTCATGACATGTTGCTGCAAGCCCTCTGCCGTTTAACACACCAATGTATATTGATAAAACTGCTAATAATTATATTCATAAATTTTAAATAATAGTAGTGATATTTAATGTGACATCTTATGATATCATCCCTGCTTCGTCGTCTATATGCATAAGATTTTGCCCCATTGGAATCCTATAGTCATCCAAAAGACGTTTTGGATGTCAAAGGACATGTCCCAACTACATGTATTGCATTCACTCTAGATGAATCCAACCGATGTGAGGTTTAAGTACACCCTAACACCCTGAGGGACTCTGTAGTGGGTGAAAGGGAAAGGGAAACACAATAAATATGGTGCACTCAAATCTCATATTGGTTAGACTCATTCAGAATGAATATCATTATGTAGTCAGGGTGTGACCTTTAATATCCTATGTGTCTTTGGGTGACAATGGGATTCCAATGGGGCAAAAACTTGTGCCTATAAACAGTTAAATAGGGATAATACATCAAAATGTTACATTTATCACTTGGTAGATGAATATACAGTCTAGTATATAAGATAATTTTTTAACTTTTCTCTCCTATTTATAAATAGGGTAATAAAGTAATCCACCATAAATTAGAAAATGGCAATTTAGTCTCAGGAAATCTAATTTAATCCCTTGAATTTGTGTTTACCGGTGAAGTGACACTTGGTGGTTAGAACTTGGAACTTTTTTTTTATAGTGTCATTTGATTTTTTTTCTGTGTTATAACGGTGAAGTCTCTTCCTCCACCCTTTTGACTACCTTTAATCAAGACTTCCAACATAATTATAGTGGCAAGAAAAATTCTATGTTTGAGTTAAATCACATAAAACAAGGTTTGTCCAGTAGGTAACAATTGACTTAGAACTTATCTTAATGTTGATGTAAAATTCTTATTGGTGGTGATTTGTACATACCTTTATAAGTGTTCTGTTAGCTTAAATGCATATTCTGACCTTCGTGAGCTGTCGGATGCAACTCACCTAAACATTTTTCTATCAAAAAAGATTAAAAACAAAATAAAACATCTAGTTGAGTTGGTAAGAGAGTGACTCACACCCAGAACGTAGTTAGTTCAAATCTCACTGCCTAGAGTGTTGCTAGTGGGTGTACCTCTGTAAGCACCCTCCAAGTCTAAAAGAATACATTGACCTCAAAAAGCCTTGGGATCCATCTTCTGTAAATTTGTCTTGCACCAAAGGAAAAAAAATCTAAATGTCTATCAACTAACATTGACTGATATAGTGTGATGAGTTAATTCCTTAGCAAGGTACAAGAAATCGGATTAGTGACCGAACCGGATAAGGTAATGGGTTAAGAGTCAGTGGATCATATCGGAGTCAAACTAGGGTCAGACCGGTGAAGAATAAAAAATTTAAAAATAAATCTTATCACACATTGACACAATAAAACTATCTAAAATTAAAAATCTAAAAACTAAGCAATAAATTCCATTATTAATCAAGTAACAATTAACAAACTAATCATATACATATATCTTATTTATTATCCAATATTATTTATAATTTCAAAATATTCAACGTAACAAAATATTAAAATATATATCCAGAGGGGTTCTGCTTTTATTTTTTTTAACTTTCAAATTGAAAATTTTAAAATAATTCATCCTTTATTTAAAAATAATTAAGTAGAAGATAAGTAGATGAGACAATATGCTTACGTGGGAAGGAGTTCCAAATTTTAAAAAATCATTATTTTGTTTCTTTAAAAAAACCAATGTTTTCTTAAAAAAAAGAGTAACCCGGTCGACCCATCAACCGAGACAAGTCAACCAGATTACATCGGATTGACACCAAACCGGGGTCCGCTGTCCGGATCGAACTGAAAGTCGGGTCGCCGTTTCCTGTCCAGGTTAGCATATCTGCTTCCTTGCAATATCATAATCATATCCAGTAACAACCACTTTTTAGTTCTAGACAGCCAGCCCAAGCTTGTAGAGGGGGGAGCTGGTGGGTTGATATGTTAACCCACCTCTTTTTTCATTATATTTTAACAAAAATGGGCCTGTATGCAGTGGGCTGTAAGTTGAAAAGCCCATCTAAAATGAACTATCATTTTGGCAAGTTGATGGGCCTACAAATCCAACCAACACGTACGTTATAAAAATAGGAAATAGATAGCAACTAGTTGGATCAAGTGGTAAGCGGCTTATTCCAGCTTAAGCAAGGTCTTGAGTTCGAGTCCTGGTGTATGTAGCAGCCACCGTTGGGAGACTCAACCCACCATTTCCAGGTGCACGACACAGGTCGGGTCCGAACTAGTCGGAACGAAGCTCCGGTGAACCGGACGGGAAACAAAAAAAAAAGGAAATAGATAACAGATTGAGATGGAGGAGATGGTTAAAATAAGAGAAACGAGAGGGCATTGATTGCTCATGCTCTACTGATAGGCTGTTAACTTCATGTCTGTGGCTGAGATGGTTCTCATATTGTTGTTGTTAATCATACTTAGAATGATCAAAGCAATAGTGTTTGGAACAGAAGAACAAGAAAATAGGAAAATTTACAATTAAGTCCAAATAGGAGAATTAATGAATGAAAGGTCCCAAAGATTCACAAAATTACTATAAGATCCCAGAAATAGCTGCTGAGGTTGTTAATGAAGGCTGGTAAGGTTGTTAATAACAACCTCAACAATTACTCTTGAGACCTTATGGTAATTTTGTAAATATTTAGAACATTTCATTCATTAATTCTTTTAATTAGGATCTGATTACAAATTTTTCAAGAAAATATTTATTGTGAAGGATCATGAAAGTTGTAACCATTTAAAATTACTCCAAATAAAAAAATAAAATCAAAAATACTAAATTGCCTATGACAATAATGTCTACTTTTCTTTATACATTCTCTCGCACTCTGTATTTTTAAAACTAATATGACATTTTAAAATTTAACAAACCAAACATAATTTTTCTTAATGTTTACTGGAAAAAAAATTACACGTCGTTCATTTTTTTTTCAGAAAGTATATCTTTTAAAATTAGACACAAACTTTAATTAAAAATAAAATTTGTATAATTTTAATAAAACATAATATCTTTTATAATTTATTATATCTGTTTAATAAAAGTTATATAAATCTAGAAAATAAAACTAAAATTGACACAGTTTACAATAATCCAATGAAGATTTATATGATTTATTTTTAATTTAGAAGAAACTTATGTGAGTTAAAAAATGCATGTACTGTTAATAAAATTAAAAAATGTAGATAATCTATTATATAATGAAAAGATATAAAATGAGTTTATTTTTTAGTTTTTATGAAAAATTTTAATTGATATTAGTGTTAATAAGATGAGTGAAGTAACTTAATGTTATATTGATTAATTAAATTATATATTGATTATAAGAATATAAAACTTGGTAAAAATTAAAAAATGGACACAATTACAACACCATGAATTATGTGCAGTTTAAATTTTAATCTAGTTAGTTTTTAATCTAGTTAGTTGATCAATTTTTTTAAAAAAATTATAGTTGTTTTTTAATTTTAAATATAGTAAATAATGTAAAAGATTTATTTATGGGAAATTTAGTAATTTTAAATTTATATTTTAAAGTTTGATCATTTTAAATAATTACCATTTTAATAGTCGTTTGTAATAAATATAATTTTCTCTTGCTCCTTTATTTTAATTTTCCCTTTTATATGTTATATAGTTTTGTAGTCTATCTATACTATTATTAATATATTGGGTTAAGGGACAATAATGCCTATCAACAATTGTGATATGTGCATCTGATATAAAAAACAACGATTGGGTTAAAAAATGCCTATGTACTATTCAAAAGATTGTAAAAATTGCCAAGCGCTAGCATAGACACAAAGCATCATTTTAAAGAATAAGACCCAGTGCCCAGGGGGTTGGTCCGACTGGTTGACAAGAGGAAGATAAGGCGCCGCGTACTCGTCAGGTCTTAGGCTCGAACCTAGGAAGTTCCAGCGCACTCCGGGGCGACCCTAGATTAGTCTGGGTCTGAAAGGATCCGAGATACTGGGGGATGAAATCCCATATTTCCCATTAAAAAAAAAAGAATAAGACCCAGTGCAACAACACAAATATATATATATATATGTTGTTATGCTACATTGTATTTTGGAGCATCTTGGTCATAATGATAAATTTTGTATTTTGAAGCATTTTGTAATTGTTATAGTAGATATGTGATACCAATAGTATGATCAAGATTGTTGTTGATATACTTTGTATTTTGAAACCTGTTATTACGAGCATTTATTGTTTTTATGTACATTTTGATTATATATGTGTATTAGCATTTAAACAAGCCCAATTTGATTAAAATGGATTTAAAACCTTAAGATAATATATGTGTATCACCATTTACCATTTAAGCTAAATCAAGATTACAAGATAAAATATCATTTTGCAACAATTGACTTGTTCATGACATTGGGCTTGTTTGGATAGCCCGTTAGGAGAACAGACACAGATTTCAAGGTTAATATATGAGAGGATTTTGTCTCGGTAACCGTAGGAGTAGATTTTGGTTACCCAAATGGGCTAACCAAATAAGCCTATTAATTATAACAACCACAGTACATATCTAAAGTAATTTCTTCTATGGTTTTTTTGTTGTTACAAAAACAGGGCAACTTCATTTTACCTAACACCTTATGTTAACTAACCAAACACACATTAAAGCAACAAAACCCATGTCACTAGTAAGCCACCAAATGCAATTTTAAACTTTATTTCCTCTTTCCTTGCTTCAATTTCCTGCACCTCACACGTGTTTCAACACCGTTAGTTGACTATGCAGTGAGTGAGTTGACCTCTTCACACCCCCACTGTCCACTACTGCCTTTTTGCAACTACCAATTCTCATTATACCGTCAGCTTGTTTAGCAAAACGTTGAGGAGAGCTAAAAGCATGTTCAATAGTGTTTTTCCGTAAAACGAGATAATCTCCTTCACATATTTACCTCGACTTACATATAAGTACTTCTCTATTGCGTTTTCAAATGGATACGGTTTGTCAACATGATCAAGTAGCTCCTTGATCACCACACTTGCCCTCTCTCCAAACTCACAATCATGCAAGAAAAATAGCCGCACACCTATCTTGTCAACAGAAATAATTATCGCTCAAAATCTACAATCACACCATGAATTATCCTCAAAATAGTAACATTATTACTTGGTAGTGTTTCTGGCAACCATAGAACCATCTCCTTGGGTTCCCATCCATCCATAGAAGTCCACCAGGGAGCCACCAATTTGTGATGGTAGTACTTTGTGTATTTGGAAACTTCGTTGGGAGAATGGATTTTACAGATTCCTAGGCATTTTGTGGATTTCGAGATGGTTTTACGGATTTCAAGATGATTTTTATTGATTTCGAGATGGTTTTTACATATTTTAAGATTGTTCTATCTCGACTTACGTGTACCGTTTTGGCAACGATGTTGCCAAACAAGCACTTAGTCGGACCTTCATAAATGTCCTCACGACCATGTTTGCCTTATTAGATCAACCCTTCTTTTGCTTCTTGATATCGAGCAAAGCGACAACACCAGTGGCGGACTTAAGACTCTGATTCAAGAGGTGCAAACTATTGTTTGAGAAGATAAGTAAGAATTATTTTTAATAGTTTTTGAAAAGAATTTAATAAAAAATTCAGTGAGTTTAAAATAAAGAAATGAATGGGTGCAAAATAAATCACATAGTACTAATATATATCTAATTTTTTAAAAGTTAGGGGTGCTGCTGCATCACGTGGGACCAAGTAGGTCCGCCTATGGACAAAACCATCTCCTCTCCTCACTTACTCTTTCGCTGCTACTCCAATTTGCCTTAAATGAAACAAATTAGAGTGGGTTGGCATCGATCAGATCATCGTATCGGGTTCCTTTCATGGAAGGAAACTTTTAACTTTCCCACCAGTCAAACTAGCCTTTAATGCCTATCTGGACAGAAAAGTGGGCATACGTTTCAAAAAGTTAATAGCTTCGTTTGGGGTTCCTAACCCCCAAAACCCATTCTCACGCAAACCGAGACAAAATTCCTCTCACATAAAGTACCTAGGAATCTGTGTCCGTTTTCTCAACGGGTTTTCAAACGAAGCTAATGCAAGTTTGGGTCTAGGCATTTTTGCAACTTTTTGAGTATTATATGAGCATTTTTGAATTTGGTGTTAGATGCATATGGTGCAATTGTCGATGGGTTTTTTTACCCCTTAACGCCAATATATTTAATCACTTAAAAAAACACTGCATAAAAGCGCACTTTTTTAAAATTGAAGGGATCATATTGGAACATATGAAAATTTTAAAATTCAAAATGTATACTATAACATATATACATTATTTCACTTAAAATATAATTACGATTATTGATTCCATGGCAAAAAAAAGTTTACAATTATTGATTTGCCCAAGTCAGCATGAACTAGTCCTCTCAGCCAATCAAATTTAGCATTGTGCTGGTATGGGAATTTCGTTCGCTTAATGATGCGTGTAAACCGCGATAAAATTGTCTTGAAATCCATAAAAACCATTTCGAAACCCATAAATCCCATTTTAAAATCTGTAAAAGTATCTAAAAATCTGTAAATTCCTTTTTTTTCTAACGGATTTGGCAAACATACACAATCGGCTAAGAACATGTACGGAATCTCGCTTAGAATTTACATGATTCCAAACGTAGCCTGCATGTGTGTCTGGAGCTGGAACAAGGTTAAACCTGGTTTGCTGGGCCATACGGGGCCATCCCAAGGATATCTTATTTTCGTTTTATTCGCAAGCCGAATCTTTTGCTGGTTTCTTCTGATTATATTCTATGATTTTATATTTCTCTCAGAAGTCAACAGGTAAACTAGCTACCCATTTTCTCATTTGTATCGCGTTTTGCTTCCTCCACCACTCCTCCTTTTTTCTGCTCGTACCCCTTTTCTTGGGTCCACGGTTTGTTAAATTATCAGAACGCTTGGCAACAAATGTCGTCCTGGCTGAGGTCTGTAGTGAGTTATGCTGACTCCGTCGTTCAACATGCCGGCCAAGCCGTTGCCGAGGGCGCCAAAATCTTCGAAGATCGCATTGTAATGTCCTATCTCTCTCTCTCTCTGGTTTTTCCCTATTATTTTTGTTAATTCTTAGAGTTTTTTATAATCCACTTAGTGAATTATTATCCCCCTTTAGTTTTACTTTCTGAAATTAGTAAATGCTGAATTTATCCACAAATACAATGAACTCGTTGCAGTGTTAGTTATTTGGTGATTTTGGGAAGCCAAATTGACCAAGTTGTTAGTTTTGAGGACTAAATCATACTTTACAGCAATGTTTAGTAATTTTGTTTTCGCTCTCTTCTCATGGCGTTGTTCTCAAATTAGGCTTTCTTTCTTTTTGCCCCCTTTGTTTAATTTTCAATTTGAAATGTATTTGTTACCCACATTTTGGTAGTGTTGGGTACTCTTCTTAATTCTTAAAAATGTGTTGTTATTAATCGGGTTGTTTTAACTGTTAGTTTTTCTCCTTTTCATTTGGTTGATTGGTTGGTTTCTCACCGTGCAACTTCAAGCTCATAACATGCGAGAATGAAAATTTCAAGTTTGGCAGCTTGCCGCTTAAACATTTGTTGATACGTTTACAAGTTTGTCTAATTGCTTCGCAAAGGAAGTTTTGACTCTGCAAGTAACCATTACCAGGCTGATTTGCTCTGCAGTCACCAGTATCCTATTTTTTTAAACTGGCCAGCGGAGGTTATATCATAGTGTTCCCTACTTGTCAGTTCTCCCAAAGGAACCCACTTTCTAATTTTCCTTATTGAGATATTAGTTGTCAAATTCAGGATAACAATGAGATATACTGTAAATAAGGAGGTTTGTGCACATTGAACTCGCATGCACTGTGGAATTCACTATAAGATATGCTTTATGATATTGATAAAGGATAACTAAGACTCCTAGACAACAGTAAACTCTAGGACTGTAGGTAATGATAACCTCCTAATCCTTCAGATAATAATAAACCCCTAATCCTTTTAGAAGTTCCAATGGGATATTTTTCTCAGCAATTTGTGTTCGAATTATTTTAAGGGAATAGGGTCAACTCTTCTCTGAGTTGTGGTTTCCGATCAGTTGTGTTTGTTAAAACTTTACAAGGAGTTTAGAAGTTCTTTGGATTGTGAATTAAATACTTAAACCGCCTGAAGATTCCATAAAACAAGGATTATTTAGTTGTAATTATAGTACTGTGTTCACGATGGTATTTAATGTTTTTTGTCGTCAGGATGATTTGAATATGAAGGTCATTAAATGCTTTGGTTTTATTTGATCTCTATATCTTGTACTCACTTGCAGGCTGGTCAAAATTTTAAAAGTGTTAAGAAGACAGTTGAGAGATTGGAAGAAGCTGCTATTTGCTATCAGGGCCCCGAAAGAGTACAGCTGCTTAAAACATGGTTAGTTTTGCTTGAAGAGATTAAGGAAATTTCTACTACTTTGGCTGAAGATAAAGAGAAGACCCTTGAGCAGCACTTTGCAGTTGACAAAGCAGAGAATTTGAGGAAACCATCTAGGGTAGTTAAAATTTTTAATTTGACTGAATTTTAATTATTACACTCCTCAAGTTTCCTGATTTCTGGAGTACTAATGATCAGGCAGTGTCTGAAAGCATGATATGCTAACGTTTTTAATCTGTTGAGAAGTCTAGCCGAGAAGAGTATTCTGAGACAGTTTATTTTTCCTAAATCTTGATTCTGTTGTTGGTCCAAGGAAAGCTTGTGTTTTGTTACGCTGTAATGGAATTCATTGACAGCTTGCTTCTTTTTCGTCATTCAATAGGAATAGGTTTTTTCTTTTATTTAGTATCAAGTGGGAGTGGTTGTGTTCTGTTGCTATGAATTCATGGTACTGTTTCTGAACTACATCAATCACGACTTCTTTCCTTTTTCACCCAAACATGGGCTGATTTAATTTTATATTGTAGAGCACATAATATGATTTTATGGAGGCTGTTTGATGTCGTTACTTGATCACATCACTTGCACCCTGGAAGAAACTTCTCAGTGTTAAAATATTAATATAAATGACAATCTGAGTGTGCCGAATTCAGATATGTGAATCATTGATGTGTGGCTGGATAGAAAAGGGTTAGAGAGAATGGGAAGAGGAGAAAGAGACAGAATATAAAAAGAAGATGACTGATAGTTTTACTTAATATAGAAAACAGTTTGTCAAATCTACAGGAAAGTCATTAAACAGATCTGAATAAATGATCGCTTGAAAAATAATCTATAAAATGAGGCAACACTATAATTCAAGGCATAATAGAAGTCTAGAACTATGTTTCAAAGGCTGGGTTGGAAATAGGTTTCCCTGAATTCTTCAATATACATTCTCCTATTTGAAAGTATTGCAGGGGTCAAAACTCGACAAAATGATACTTTCCTTGGTTGTATCAGAGTTTCAATTGAATCCTGTTTTCCATGCCATTGAATTAGAAACTATTTTGAGCTCTTTGTTGGTGAAGGATCATTATGCATATAATGATTCCCTGTAATTGATATGGATGGTTTTTATTTTTTTATGTATTTTTTTAATATTGAACATAAAAGCATCTTTTTCTATAAGCTCCCGTAATTGTTATATTAACGCTATTGATCAGGTAATGTATTATGATGCTGATGTTGGAGGTGAACCATTAAATTTTCGTGATGTTTTTGTTCGAAGTCAGGCTTTGGAGGGTATTACATTATCAATGGTATGTATGGTTATGTGACTGTCAGCTGCATATGTAAAATTGTGCTAACATGCAAAATTATGCAAAATGGTTGATTATCACATTATACGTTCTTATGTCACCAAAAAAGTCTTGTCTACACATCTTGGTAACTTTCTTGATTCTTGAAGTTTCTCTCCCATATTTTAAATTAGAGTGTTTTTTACCTTTACAAATAAAATGGTGCTATCCAGCCCCTATTATAGGATCTGTTCATGGGTATGGTTTGATGTGCTTACTCATTAATGTTAGGGCCATTGCACCTACATTACCTGAGCTCCTTCATCCTTATGAAATGACAACCCACTGTTAGAATGGTTAATATGGAGGCCAGACACCGACTTCCAAATTTCAACGTAGAAACCACTTTCTCAATTTTCATTTAAAATAAAGAATGAAATAACTTTCTCAAATTTTCGTTATCCTTAAGAAGCATAAGAATTGTACCATCCATGAGCTGCAAGGGAGAAACCTTGATCTCTTGTACCCATGCAACAAATGCAGTCCCTCTGCCCCAGCGAATATACAATATAAACCTAACAGCAAGGTTAAACGTGAATGGAGAACAAACTAGAAAGAGGTCCAGATTTCTGGTACTCTTCAAATTAGTCATCTTGTTTTTGTTTCTGCTAAAAGCCAGTTAACGTGAAACTATGCTGTTAATTAAAAATGTGTGAATGATTTGAAATTGAGGCTTAGATTATATAGTATAAATTCAATTTAATCTTATTGAAAGAGACTAAATAGATCAAAATCCAAAACGGTTTTTTTGTAATCACTTTAGTTCTGCATGAGAGTTTATTGATTTTCTTACACATTGCAGCAATGAACAGTGATTGAATTGAATATGTCTTATTCTTACAGTCTTACTCCAGATTCATCAATATGACGGTGTCATAAAAATGGAAGAAGAATGTCTTCCTGTACAAGTCTAAATCATTTTGTAATTGCTGATTATGGAGGTTAACTGCAGGGTTAACTCTTTTCTGTTCCTCAGATTCTTGAAGTTCCTAATGAGGAAGAGCTTTCTGTTCTCCTAGAGATCTTCAGGTGAGTTTCATGGCTTTTCCATTTCTCTTGAATGTCCAGTAATCTGAGGCTTGTCATATAGTTTGATAAAATATTAGGCTGATCCTATCCTTTTCTCATATAATTTCTTCTTTTATCTAAAAAAGGTGTACTGGGGCCTTGATTTGAAACCTTGGGGAATCTTTGTGTTACAACATCAAATTTTACTTTTGAAAATAACGTTTTTGGTCAGCTAGTTGTATCTTCATCTTCATTGAAATCTATGTTTTGTGAGGAAGCATACTATATAATCCCAAGTGCTGCCATTCATTATTCAATATTCAATATAACAATCTGTAGGTTCTGTCTTGCTGGGGGAAAAGATGCTCATAGTGCCATAGTTAGAAGCATTCAGAATCTGGCAACAACATTTTTGAACTATCAAGACGAAATATTGGTAAGGATGAATGACTTTGATTCATATCTTGACATAAGGACAGCATAAAGGTTCCTGTGTTTTATTTTGAGGTGGTGGGATCTTTGGAGGTAGTTTGTATTCAAATTAGAATCTCAACTATGCAAAAAATTAAGTTGTGGACTAGCATTTTTCTTTCTGGGGTTGAGTTTTGATTTTAGAGATCTTAAATCGCAAAATTACAAGTACTTCAACTTTCCACCACAAAGGCTATTGACTAATATTCTCCTCATGTAATTTTAGAAATTATGGGGTCCGAGATATATTTTTGTTGCAGCATTGGAACATTATTTAATGATGGTGTTAATTGAGAGAGGAAAATTAAAAGGGTAAAATGATAAAGGACCTGGTCTACTGTGCATGGAAATTAGAGGTCAATTTATGAAATTTCTCTTGTATATTTTATCCACTGATATGGTTTTTAATGGACCTGATGCTGACTATTCTAAAGGAGGGAATGTTTATGAAAAGAGATGAAGAAAGAGGGGAGTGGCTAAAATAAATAGAGACAGTGATTAGCTGGAGGTAGGGGCAGAAGAGAGAGTATATCCTTTAGTAACTAACTTGTCACATGGTATGTTTGGGGATGTGTGAGGAAGGGCCTGGAAGAATTGAAGAAGAGTGTCAATTTACCAATTACCCTTTGTTCAGATAGCTTGGCAGCCATCAACGTCTTACTTAATCCTGTCCAACATGAGCGAAGTATGCCTGTTGAGATGGACAAATACTTCATCAAAAAGAAGATAGATGGTGGTATCCATTCGCTTAACTTACATTCCTACCACAGAGCAGACTGCAGATGGTCTCACCAAAGGACTAGCTTGAAACAAATTTGATTATTTTCTTGGCAAGTTGGACATGATTAATATCTATGATCAAACTTTTTGGGGAGTGTGGAAATTTGATATACTTAAATGTGAATATTTACATTTACTAGATAGGATTGTGTATGGTCCCTTTTGACCCCCTGTATCTCCTTGTATCCCTATTATTTTGGCTCTAATTTATTGGCCAATTTTATATCTCTTTGATTAGTTTCAACGAAATATACAAGCATTTTCGATTCCCTTTCTACAAGTTTAAGCAAATCATAATATTTAAATAAAAGTTGACCTGGTAATCTAAAGGATTACATTTATTCAAACCAAATACTAATCGAAATAAATTCTAAAAAGCTTACATACCTTTCCTAGGGGAAAGTTTTTCAACTGGGAACATTTCCCCTTTTTATTTCGTGTCTCCTTAAAATTCCCTTACGCACCTTACTTCTTATATAACATTAGGAAGTTTTGTATCATGAAAAACGAATAATTTATTGAAATTCCATGTTTGCAGTTCAGGTCCTAGTTCTGTTGTGCCTGTAGATGTAGTGTAGTTTACTGATTAAAAGCTGTTTGGTTTGCTACTATGAGAAATGTACTTCTAATACAGATGAAGCGGGAGGAATTGCTTCAGTATGCACAAGACGCCATTACTGGGTTGAAAATCAATTCTGATATTGCAAGGTCAGTATGAATCAATGAGTTTTGTTGGCACTTTCTTCGCAGCTTGACTGTGGTAAATGCACATTCTATATTTGATCTGAGATGTAATTGAAAAGTTTGTTGACTGTTGTTGTTGTAGTCTGAACATAGGTTTACTTAATATTAATAGGTTTTTAGCCTTTTCTCACATTAATTAGTGGAGTTTTCTATGTTATAAATATAAGGTTCCCCTAGTAAAATTTATATGAAAACTTGTCAATTTTTCATATGTTTAGATGGAAATTTACAGTAACATTTAAACGAAATTTTTGAGAATTAATATACAGTTAAAGTCCAATCTTGATGTATTTCATAATTGCAGACTAGATGATGAGTCCTCTAATCTTAGGGGAAGGCTCATCCAGATGGAAACTTCACAGTCATATTCAAATGAAGGGCATATGGCAGCTGAAGAAACAATAAAGGTGTGTGTCTCCTGTCTATCAGTTCCCCTTTCGATTTTCTTTTATGATCTGGATGGATGTTTGCCAGAAAAATGCTCCCATGCAAATTTTTAAGGAAAAATGAATATTCAATTAGCCTTTCAATTTGCTAGGAACAAGGGATAATATGAGTAACTCATGGTACATGCTCTGTATTGGACAGAATCCTATGATCTCAACTTCCAACTTTGTCTCAAGGGAGACTTGTTACTTGATTCAAGATTGTTGGCTCTTGAATTTTCGTTTCTCCCCCTTTTATTATCCTCACCCACCCCAATATTCTCAACTTACCTCAAGTGTTGCCCTTGTTTTGCCCCTTCAAAATATTTATATTAAGCATTTTATTTTTACCACTTGATAGCAGAAAACTTCTGTTCCTTGGCTACCTTTTTCCTTGAATATGTATCTCTTAGAATATACACCATCATGAACGCATAAAGATCTATTGTGAACTATATTAGGGACTTTGTGGGAGAGTTTCAAAAAGAAACAGGCACATAAGATCAGTCTGAACGAAATCAAGGTTTTTAACTTTTGAGGGACTTGGGCTCTTTATCTTGGACCATATAACTTTTACCATATTTTAAATTTATCAAATGAAGTATGACCAAGGAACCATTTTGCAGGCTTTGAAAGTGGCCCTTTCACAGATTCGAATTTGCTCCAGACTTGAAGAACTATTGCTGAAGAAAAAAGTTTTAAGCACTGGAAAATATTCAGAGATTCATGCCCAAAAGGTATAAATCTTTGAAAGGGGTTGGAACAACATAATTTGAGGTTATTAGTTAATGCATGGTCTTGCAGACTTTTAATATTATGCAACCTTTTTTCAATATAGCCGGTCCTATACCCAGATAAAGGAGGGATTCGTTAGGCCCTTGACAGATGATGTAAAACCTTGTTTGATGTTTCTTTCCTTCTTTATTTTTGAATTAGAAGGGCAGGAATTAATGATTTAAGGTTACGAGTGGGATTGAACCTACGACCTCCCATTGATTGGGGAGCTCTCATGCCATTAGGCTACAAGGCAATTAGCAACTTTGTTGAATCTTTCAAGGACATAGATACCCCACCTATTAAGAAGGACATAGATACCCTTTCGTAGTGCATTAGATGAGATGGAAATTCCTTTTTACCTTCATATGTCCTTTCTTTTTTCTTTCTCGTCATATTCATACCTTTTGAATTATATTGCTCCTAATATAGCTTTATTTGTTATAATTCTTGGCCTTAGGCTATATAATTAAAGCCTGGCCTTCGTAGGACTGAGCAATGGGTTGACTACCAACCTAATAATAATTGGCGATATTTACAAGATTATAAAAATAGTCATTGAAAACAGTAAGATTGGCGATCATGCTATCTGTATTTTAAGAGCCATTGTACTTCCAGTGTGTATGATTGCTTTCATGAGGTTTATAAACTTTGAAAATTTTTGGCACCAGTTATTATTTGGACTCTACCTGGACTCAAAATGTCACTAGTTGAAGTAGAATTAGCAGGACCTGCGTTTTTTTTTTATGTTTTGATTATATTTGGTGAAATTTTAACTAAATGCAATTGGATAGGCTGTATTGTTGAAGAATTAATCAGTGAACATCGTTTGATATATCTACACCAATACTATCATTTTTACAAATAGGTTGACAAGTTGAAGGTGTTGTTGGAATCTCTAGCCAACTCTGGTGCAAAAACTGAAAAACGTATTTCAGATAACAGGTAGAAGATCAAATTATTAAATTCTGTTTTAAGTTCTCTATTTCATTTATTTATCTGTTCTCTGTGAAATCATGTTTATGCTTAAGGTAGAAACTGTATTTTGCTCTTATGAGAGAGAGGGATGGAGGGAGGGAGAGGATACTCTTTTGTGAAAGCACATCATTTGATCAAAATTTAGTAATAGTTTTTTTTTCAGTTCTTTATGAGTAAATTTTATTCTAAGGTGGAACTAAATAGGTGAAGTTGATCCTTTCGTGTAAGAATCCTGATGATTTTTTTTTTTTTTGGTTTATCTCACAAGTGAAACAGTTTTGGATTATAGTTTGGAAAGTGGATAAGGAAAAGGTCTATAATATGGTTCTTTTATTTCTTAGAAACTTTAAAAAACTGCTGGGAAAGATATCCAGAGTTCAGATGTAAATCTCTTAAAAGTTTATTCACATAAATAATCTGAAGTTCATTGCTTAATATTCATTTCCCTATGGTTACCCTTCCAGTGCTTTGCATTTCACATGTTGAAAGCTGCACAAAATAAATATCAATTAAAAAAGCATTTAGGTTCTTTGGTTCATAATTTCCTATAGATATGTCTGATCATCTACTTTTATTTTTTTTGGCCCTTTATAATTTGATAGACTACAAAAAGAGGAGGCCTTAAAAGTTCGAGAGGCCAAATCAATTGAAGCTAATGGAAAAGAAAAGGTAATTCATTCTCACCCTTTGCCTTTTAGTCGTAGTTTATAATGATGCAGGGCACATGCTTGCAAAAATGTGCTTGCGGATCTATGGCAACTGATGTTATGCATGGCAATCTTAAAATGCAGCATAAATTAATTGCTTCCTGTTCTTAATTAATATAAGAGCTAGTTGGAGATTGGATTTGATTCTAAATATAAGATCTTAATCCACTCTGTCTCCCAAATTTTGCAGTATTTTCTCCGTGTATCCATATTAATCGCTTACATTAATGGTTTTTTGTCCAAGGGTAGTTAAGATGAAAGATGATACTTTAGGAAAATCAACTCATATTTGTTGGCCAAGGTGTGCCATCAATTGTCCCGCGGAGACCCAATTGAGGGGCCAAGTCATAGTCGAACCATGGCGTTTGGGTGCCTGCTCTACTAGGGGTTAAGAAAATAGAGTTGCGCCCTGGCTAACAGCTATAGTTTTTGGCTTAGTGGTAAGCTCTTGATCCTAACAATATTTGTTACAAATGACTAACTCAACTAACTACCTTAATCTACCCAAGCTAGTTATCTTGCTCTTATATTAAGGATCATAGACAATATATAAAATAAAAAATAAATGACCACTAAAATTGCCTGTAAGTACATGCAAACATATTTTTTATCATTGGAAAAATAATGAATTGAGGGGGACCTCTTGGTTAACAATATAATTAAATATTTGGTTGTCTTTTTTAACTAAGGATAAGTTTCCTCCTATTGGAGGTAAGCCTTTTTTTTAATTTGGTTCATCACATTGTGAGGGACTAGCCCCTTCTACCAACTTTGTGCCTGTTTGGGAAGCCATTTTCCCAAACGGTGCACGTAAGCCGAGATAAAACCATCTTGAAATCTATAAAAACCATCTCGAAATTCATAAAAACCATCTTGAAATCCGTAAAACCATCTCAAAATTCCCAAAATGCCTCAAAATCTGCAAAATCCATTTTCCCAACGGAGTTCCCAAACAAGCACTTTGACTTGCCTTTTTGTTTGGTGACAAAATTTAAAATGTGGGCACCTCGTTAGGTATGAGGAAAGCTTTTGGGTGGAATTGAAATAGGAAGTGGTACAAGAATTGTAATTGGAAAAAAGAATAGGGTGAGTTTTAAATGTGTTTGGTATGGAGGAAAACTTTTGCATCCTTATCACCCTCCACCTCTTAGCCAAGAGATAGAGTTTTTTTTTTTTTTTTGTAGGTAAGTTACTAAGGGTGTCTCCAAGTCACTTTGAGATTGAGACTAAAATTTTTCGAGATTTAAAGTGTAAAGGTTTTTTCCTCTTACAATAAGTGCTCTGTCCGGCTTTTGTACTTGTGTTCTCCTTCTTACGAGGATGAGGCCATGTCCACCTTAACCAACAGCTTGTTGGTGCCAAGAGGTAGAGTTTGATGAGGGAAGACAGTATATATTTTGTTGGTGAGATTTCCTCATGTTTATGAAATACAATTATTAAAAAAAATGTGTTTGGCATAAAAAGGAAATTCTTGAGTATTGTTTATTTAAAACATGTATTCATATTACCAACATTCCAAAATACCCTTGTTGTTTAAAAAATAGTAAAATACAAAGAAAGCCTTCAACTCCACAACCCTCCATTACCACCCCTCACAACATTAACCACCAAAGAGTGGCCACACCGGAACGCTGATGATCACCAGAACCACATAACAATCCATTCAATCACAGCAACAAATTATGAATACTTCACTTCAGAATATGAAAGCAATCACAAAACGGTTTAAACCCATCTTTATTGATTTTCTCTTGTTGGTGAGCTTCAATAAGAAAGGGAGGCCAGTAATATCATGAACTTCTCCATGATTTTTTAATGGCTTTGTTGTGCTGGCAACAAAGTTTCAGTGTTCGATTTCCATAGAGAGAGAGGGAGAGGAACCCATTTGCAAGCTTTCCACCAGCTACTTCCACAGAGTAACAGCTAGAAAGACGAGACCTAATGAGCTCCTCAGTTACTGGATCTCCAGATCATGAGCTTCTCCATTCCTGATTTGGAATGGTTGTCAGAGATGAGGGAAGGTGGACTAATTGATAGGAGAGCAAGGAGTCAAGGGGCATGGAGGCGGCTTGCAAGGCTGTTGGGGATGGAATAAGGGGGAAGAGTCAGTAACCCCCTTGGGGGGGGGGGGTTGAAGGGCATGAAGGTGTGAGGGGGAGGGTAAAATGGAACTAAGGAACTGATTCTATGGAATTCAACCAATTCCATGGGTTAAGGCATGTAATCCAATTCTGACACTTTTGATGTAATCAGATTTCATGAGAATCATGATTAAGACATACCGAACATGCATAAAGGAGGAATCCATTTCTGATTCTGTTTCTCTTCCTAAT
>JANTPZ010091794.1:0-18143 GCA_025593235.1 Vachellia pachyceras
TCCGGTCTACACTTTTTGAGTTCTAGGTAAATTTTGTAATCCTCCCAGAATGTGTAATCGGCACCCTTCTGTGGTGCCTTTGCAGTTAGCACTTGATCTCATGTAAAAATTAAATATTTAAGTTATCTTGGGTTTAGAGACTTTTAGAATCATCATGCTTGAAGTTTTATGAATTTAATTTACTTATCCAGATATTCTTCAACATGGATCTTGTATATAATTGCAATTGACTTGTGTTCATGCAGATGGATAGAATTCTGACTATACTGGATGATTTATCTTTAATCAATTGGTGGGATTGTTTATATTTGAGTCTTTAAAGTATATGTCAGAAACCTGAAAGAGTACATACTGTTAAAGCATATTATAAGATATGAATCTTCTTCATCCGGTTCACCTTTTTTCCCATTTCTTCATGTTTGAATCTGTGAATGCAATCATGTATAGAGGGTTTGGTAATAGGTGGTTTTCAAACCACTGATCAAGTAATTTTATGTTTAGAGGACTGGATGCAAGATGCAGAGGTCAGAACATACGTGCTGATGAGTTTGAAAAAAGCCCATGGTGCCACCAATATTGCCATGTTTTGAAAGAAAATGGGGATTGATTTTATCATAATTTATAATACGCCTCACATGAAAGTCTTGGCTTGAAATATGAACAAAACACAATCACGTTATATATTGCGCTGGAATTTAGTTTTTACTGAAGAAAATGGGGGGCGAAGAAAGAAAAACGGTTGCCCGCTTGTTCCTTAAAGCTCTATTACCACGTTGAGAACCAATTTAACTCAAAATCATAAGCAATTTCTGCAAGGCCCTCAAATATTTATCGCAATTTTTAACAACATTGAACTCATGAGAGCAGTTTATGTTTAACTGAATCAGAATGTGCTGCAGATAGTTTGGTGAGGCAATTTATGATCTGTTTTTTTAGGTTACTTCTTAGAAAGGCTCTTAAAGATGCTACGTGATATGTGATCTTGTGGTGAGGTTAGTGGTTATCTGATATGTCTGCTAGGTGCTAACCAGTAAACTCTATGAGAAGATAAGTAATGGGGTAAATAACTGTGCTGGAGTTTTTCTAGTTTTTGTTGTCCTAGAATCTGAAAATCATCTTGCTCGTGTCAAACTCTTCTGTCAGGGAATTGCCTCCAGACCTGTCGTCATGGGGCACAGTATCTAAAATCCTGTGCCAAATCCCAAAGCCAGAACTTGAATTACAGACTCAGACAACTTTGTAATATGAGTGTGTGGATGTAGCAAAAATCAATCCTTTAAGGTTGTTTTCAGGGACCCTGACTAGTCATCTGTGTTCCACTTGTAATTTTTTTTAGGCTGGTCTTGTTCATTCTGGACCACTCACTACCACAATGTCATCTCCCCCACTTCATGTCACTATTCACTCTTCATAATTTCATTTAGAGTTACAGATACGTTGAAGCTGTCATGTACCCCAATATTCATTTATGTTCATTTATTTTTACACTGCATGTCGTGCAATTATTATTTTCCAGTTTATGTGCTCTTTTTGAAAATGAAGTAAAGAAAGAAGAAAGTGTAGATGGATAGGAGAATGAGGGTGAGGCTACAAAGGAGAAATAGGTGTTGGAATAATAAGAGAAGGTTGACAAATGAAAAGAAACAAAAAAAAAAAATGATGCGACCAAACTGATAGGATTTGTATGGCTTTTAGCTGTCTGGTTTGGTTCCTTCTTTGCTTCCGGTGCCAAGGGAATCGGTGGAATTCAATTCTTTAGACGTGTGAGGCAACTTGGGAGGTTGGGATATGAATTAGGTTCTTGGGTTCTTCCTTGCGTATCCTTTGTGTGGGCCACCCAAGACGTGTCACTTTTATCTTTCTCTTTTCTTGCCTTTTTTTTTCCAGGTTTCCATGTTCCTCTTTCATTTCCTTCTGGGTTTCCACATCAGATTGAAAGCCAATATCATTCTTGTCTTTCACTTTGATACTGCACCATCCCTGGATGTTGCTTCTCGTGACTTTCAGAATGTTTCAAACTCCATTGTTTTGATCTGCCATTATTTTTCAAGTTCACAGTCAAGCGATAATTTGAATTTTATGTTTTACTTTAAAAATTAAATAATAAATTATGCATAGCCCCTCGGAAAATCAGGGTAGTGTGCAAATAACCTCCTAAATATTTAAATATTTACAGGATTTCTTTCTTTTTGAATTATTTTATTTTGTTAGTTATTTGCATGTGATTTAGTTGTGAGGACTTGGCTTTCAGAGGGGTTGTTTATAGTGTGTCCGGAAAACGGTAGAGAAGTACTTTTACGCAAGTTGAGATAAATATGTGAAGGAGATTGTCTCATTTTACGAAAAAACACTGTTGAACGTGCTTTTGGGTGAGAGTTAAGTGTTTCCAAACAAGCACAGTCTAAAGTTTAAGGATCTATTGGAACGATAACAAGTTGTGATTTATGGCTCGTTTGGTACGCTGGAATTGATTTTAATGGAAATGGAGATGGAAATGAGGATGGAAATGGATATAAATATAGAAAAATATGAGGGGTCAAAAAATCAATTCCATTAAATTGAATATAATTCCATGGGATACATCATAAAATTCATTTCTACACATTTGGATTCCATTTCCATTTCCACCATACTAAACATAGCATTAATCTTTGATTTGATATTTATATATAGCAGCAGTTTAACGAAGAAGGGGGAGATAGAGTAAATATGGAGATAGCAGAAAGAAGAAGACTCCCATTTGGTCGAGAATGACATGGGAGAATAGAGACGAAGTGAGGTGGTGCCAAATAGCCAAATTGTTCTCTTTTAAAACTTGTCACAAACAGCAAATGAAACAGTGTGAACATTCAGAATTAGTCCATCTTATCAACGGTTGGTTGGATCAAGTGGTAAGCGGCTTGTTCCAGCTTAAGCAATGTCTCAAATTTGAGTCCTTGTGTATGCAGTAGCCAACGTCAAGAGACTCATCCATCATTTTCAGGTGCACGACGTGGGTCTAATCCGAATTAGTCGGGATGAAGCTACTAAGATCGGGCGGGAAAAAAAAAATAATCCATCTTCATTTCTCACTGCAAATGGATCGTTATATCACAGACCCCAGCACAAGAACAGCAACAAGAAGGCCAACTGTATTTTGAAGGAACCAACTTTTTACTGAGGAGGCTAGAAAGGGACGTCCCATTTGTTTTATTCAACGTTTTACGGTTTTAGGGCCAAAATTGTATATTCTCATCTAAACACCCTCCCAAAAAAAAAAGACGCTTACATTTACCTCTCATTATTCCAACTCATCCCCATTTAGCCTCAATATTTCCTTTCTTTATTGGCCAACATACAAATTTATTCTAAATAAAAGCTTTTTCCTCTGGAATAATGTTGTCTACTAATTTTTTTAGGATTAATGTTGCCTCAAAAGTTTTAAAATGGAGCAATTATACCCCATTCCGTTAAAAAATGATTAATTTTTAACAGTAAAAGGTAATATTGTTCTTTATAAAACCTTCGGAACAAATTTACACCTTAACCCCTTTTCTGTTGGGAGAATAATCGCGGGGTTTCAAAAAAGAAATATAATTCTATAACAAGTGAATAAGGTACAATGATAAATTTCAATTGGGAAAAATGAATGTTCCCTAACTTAAAGTATTTTGCGATGTATCCCAAGTATTTTTTAAGGTGTATATAACACTGTAAAGTGTTTTTTATACCCTATTATTAGTCCAACCTAATATATATATGTTTACAACGGTGCACATAAATCAAGATAAAAAGCATTTCAAAATCGATAAAAAATTTTAAAATCTATAAAAAAACATCTCGAAATCCGTAAAACTATCTTGAAATTTGTAAGCTCATTTCTCCCAACGGATTCCCAAATACATACCCATAAGTAAACCATGAAGATATTTTTACATTAAGACGGACTCAAATCCAGGGATGGATGTGTATGCAGTCAAAGTGGCTTGGGAGATAAACCCTCCTCTCCGGTTATCTTTAGAAATTGATTGATAAAGAAATGATGTGGTGGGCTTTGTTGGGATGGTCCCCAGTCTTGGCTGGTTTTACGGTTTTACCACTGTAACGGACGAACAGAATTGTTAGAGAAGCGTCCCAACGGGAATACCCTCCTTCCTTCCACCACCATTACTCAGCCTTTGTCCGCTAGCACCAAAAATACTCCTATCCTTCCACTCACGCACACCCCGTAACGTAGCCGACGTTGCTTTCGCAGTACTTCAAATGGCTGTCAAGCAATCCCAGACACCCAGGATAAGAGTACACACACCCCATTCACACTGCCATTGATTCCATTCACCGATTCCTCCTCTCAGTTTCCCTCTCTCTATTTCTGCCTCTCCCATTCTCATTCCACTCTCTTTTTCCTCCCGCCCTGTGTCTTTGTCAACCTAATTCTTTGGTCTGAAGCTATAATGCTTGGAAATTTGGTATAATTAATGAACTGAGCATTTCGGTTACTCCAGAAATTGAGCAGGTTTAGCTTCCATTTCTCTCGTATAATTGATTTTGGATCATCAACAATTGGTTCGGCCTACACTTGATGGAGCAAACCACAGGAGGCTTCATTGGATTCTGTCCCGCTGCCGGTGAACGCGATCAGGAGGCGCTTGAATGCACTCAATTCAAGGAGGAGATCGAGCGAATCATGGCCCCTGCCCCAGAAAGCGTTAGCTCCTTCACTGCACTTCTCGAACTACCCCCAGCGCTGGCCAAGGAGATCCTCCACTCGTCCAACAGTGACGTAGCCGCCGCCACCGACGCCACCGTGGCGGTTCCCACCTTCGAGGAACAACCCGCGTGCCATATCAGCGATCAGAAGCCCCACATATTTCACTCTTTCAGCGACACTCTAACGCTCCCTTCTACAACTGCTTTGATCAAAGGCCCTGCCAAGTTTTCCGTGTTTGCCGAAGAGAACTCGTCACCGGCGGAGCCCAACTTGGCTCCGCTTATTTTGGAAGCAAATTTAAACAGAGTGAAGCGTGAACTCCCTGAAACCGATTCAAATCCTAAGCCAACCTCTGTTATCGCTTCTAACCCCCCGATTGAGTACAGGAACGAGAAGGCCGCAAAGAGGAAGGAACGAGAGAAGAAGGTACTTGGAAAAGTAATTGTGAGATCAACCAATAATTAGGGTTTCTGCTCTCGATCATCTAGTGCTTTAAACATGGAATAATTACCGAATCTTCTAAAATACAGGAGAAAGAGTCCTTGAAGAAGAGCAGAAGCGGCGCCGACGAAACATCCAGAAACGGAGATATACTTCCATTCGTTCATGTTCGAGCTCGCCGAGGACAAGCTACAGACAGCCATAGCTTAGCAGAAAGGGTAATCTGCTCGCCACTAATCAATGGTTTAATTACAAAACCTTATTCTTAATTAATTATGATTTTTTAATTTGACAATTGTGTAGGCCAGGAGAGAGAAAATAAATGCTCGTATGAAGCTTTTACAGGAGCTGGTGCCCGGCTGCAACAAGGTAAGGCTTGATATGCCTCGGTTCGGTTGCTACTTGCTACTTGCTACTATAAACTTTTCACGATTTTTAAAATTTCGGCCAAAAATGAATTAATAGAAAATTGTTAAAAGTGATTATTTCTATTATTCTTAAAATATGAAATTAATTATTTAAAAATAAACCAACAAATTCACTGGAAGCTATTTATATATTGTACTATTGTTATTGTGGTATGATGACTTTTTCCCTTTAAAAAAAGTGCTTGCTTTTGTATCAAAGAAAAGTGGACGGATGGCCCTGAGGAGAGGAGAAAAAAGGGTAATTATAGAAAGAAAGTAAAATTAAGAGAAAAATACATATAGAAACTAAAATCAAAATTGAAACAAAAAGTATAGATACATGTAGTATGATTTTAAAAAATCAAGATGGGCAATTAGCAAAAGGAATGAAGACTTATGATTTCGAAACAAAAATCCTCTCCAGTATTGTGTTATCATTGGTGGTATTTTTTTTTTGGTTTATAAATATTAGTATATTACAATAGATATGCGTTTTTATACAATATCGCATTTAATATCTATATGTCTATATAATGTGAAATTTACAGAAAGCCTACTATTCACTTATCCCACCCTCTTTACAAAATACAGACTTCAATTTCTAGTTTAATATCTGGTCAAAAAAATTTGAAGTTTAATAAAATTCATCATTAATATAGATATCGGCACATATAAAAGTCAATTCTTAATTTGAACAAAAGTCAATTCTTCATTGTCAATTACATTTGCGAGATTTTAACATCTTCAGAAAAACATTTCTCTTTCAAGAATGATAATAGTCCCTTCCCTAGACAGCTGGACGTCGTCAGGCCACATTGTGCTGTGGGGTTAAAAAGCCCAAAAACAAAAGTTAGGCACGGACAAATTGCTTTGAGTATCATTTAAAAATTAGAGTATGCAGCATCTATCATATATTTTATTTTGTATTATTGAACTATATATGTTACTCAAGTTCAAAAAAAGATAGATTTTATATTAATAAAACTATTTTTTATTTCGTTTACCAAACGGGTCCTTTTCTGGTACCAAAATTAATTATCGTTGTTGTTATTGCTGTTTAATTTTGATTGAATGTTTTATTTATCCCTTTAACCTATCATTTATGGCCTATTTGTCTCGTAATTTAAATTTTTTTTTAAGTGTTTACAAACGATCCATTGTTTTCTTCCAGGGAGAAAAACATCTTTGATTATGCAACCAAAAAGATCATGAAAACGACACAAATTAGAAGTTAAAATTAAAATACCTAAACACCATAAGTTTATAGGACCAAAAAAAATTACGAACTCTTTTACATTTTACAATATCTTTATGTTAAAATTGTTTTTATTGAAATGAGTGGATGATTGTCATCTATGATCCATCCTACATAATCTACATGTTTATGACGAAAATAATCTATTGGCTTGTTTGTTAGGCTGGAATTGAATTATGTAGAAAAAAAAAGGAGGGGTCAAAAAATCAATTTCATGGAATTGAATACAATTTCATGGGTTACATTATGGAAATCATTTCTACCCATTTTGAATTCCATTTCCAATTCTAATTCCACCATACCAAACATAGGAAATGAATTCCACCATCCAATTCCATCATACCAAACATGCCCTTATGTATAATCAGTGCTGTTCACATGGATCGTCCATTAACCGGTAGGAATCACCCAAACGGTCATTACTTCGGATCCTTCTTAACGTAGGACAGAAAATATACGTCATAGGTGTGCTGGATTTTGGTCATCTCTCTTCTTGTCAGTTTTTACTCTTCAGCCTTCCGGCCTGTTGAAGAGACAAAAGGATGGACTCTGCTTCCTTGACTGGGAGACACATCACGTTTGTGGGTGTGTTGAAAGCGAGTGTCCAGGGCCTCTCCACAGGAGTAAAATTAATAATTTAAGCTATTCTGTGACGGTGAAAGTATCCCCATCCTTGTGAGTTTGGTAGGCATATTAAACAGTATGACTAAAACTGGTCCAGAAATAAATGCTTTTGTGGGGATGGGTGGGCTTGACAGCGATGCAAGAAAATTTAGGATTTGTCTGTTCTGATGATGTTGCTGCTTTAATAATTCTCATTTGCACATCTTTCTCCATCAAGGGAAAATATCTTCTTCAAGATGTTTTTCTTATAACAAATTTTCCATCATTCTGGCATAAATTAGCCAGGTTTACAAATTGGACTTTGCTTATGCTAAGTTGAGTAACCTAAATTTGTTGGGCACTCTGACTAGCAGATAATTGTTTACGATTTTCCCCATGTAGCTGCTCTATAAGGTCGCACGTTATCTGACACCACAAAGTTTCTCTACAGATTTCAGGAACAGCATTAGTTCTGGATGAAATCATCAACCATGTTCAATCTCTTCAACGCCAAGTGGAGGTCAGACTTTCACAGCCCAGCCACTTAAATGATTGATTTAAATTCATGAAAAGGCCTCAATAGCCAATCCGGTTCTCAATATAAATATGATGCGGCTTAGTAATTTCTAAAAGAGGCTGGGTTCCTTTACCGTGTTTTATGGTAATAATATCCTGTTAAATTCATTTTCCTCAGCATCTCAATTGCAGATTAAATTGAAATACAAAACAGTTATATTTGAGTTAACTTTCACTAACTCGAACTTTTTCTGATTGAATTGAGCTATGACTTCAGCTCTTGTCAATGAAACTAGCGGCAGTTAACCCACGAATTGATTTCGACCTTGACAGCATATTGGCTACCGAAGTAAGTGATTTGAATTTGAGTTCATTTCTGAATATTTATTCTTTCAAGAATCACAGCGATATGTAAGCTATGTCTTTGTTTGTGGCTTGGGAGCACGCTGAAGTCTTTTGTTCTGAATGCATATTTGAGGGATACTAGATAACATCTCTTTCTCATCACTCAGGTCTGCTAGTATTGGTGCCACCCACAAGTTAATTTTTGCAATTAAAATTGACAGATTGGGACAGAATTTTATCATCCTGATATGAGTGGACTAGATTCCTTTCTGCAATTATTTCCTTTCTCAAGTGCTCAACTTTGTGCATTCATTAGTCAGTGACCAGTAGAAGTGTCACTATTCCCCTCTTTGAATGTATCTTTCTATCTATTTTATATATCCTTGTCCTAATACTTAGATAGTGAACTTGAACGTGAGGACTGTGAAACACATGTTTTGTACTCAGTCGTGAAATCTGTCAAATGTCATGCCAGTTCATGAGCAATAGAAATAAATAAGCAAGGCAGATAAGCACGTGCAATCGATTGATTAAATCTGTCCTGATTTTGAATGCATTGGCAGTTTTTTTTTTTAATGGAAGTCCTTGTGCCTCAATCTTCAATTCAAGCACATGAGTTCGTATGTGGAGTTGAGAATGAGTATTTGATTCTCCCTTGCTACTTGTAGGATGCATCTCGAGTAGACTGCAACTTTCCCGACACGGTTACACCTCCAGTGTGGCAGGAGGTTCCAGTCAATGGAAACAGACAGCAATATCAACAACAGTGGCAACTCAATGCATTTAACCAACAACCAATTTGGGGGAGGGAGGAAGAGAACCGCAATTTCGTGACCCCAGAAAACTCCCTCGAGTTGTGACTCGTTGGCAAAGTCAGGTATGTCAGAGTTAAACTACTATAGACAATCATATAAAGTTAAAAAAACACGGAGAGATGTACTTGTTCAAAAGTTGTGCATAATGCATCTCATTTTATATTTTATGCATGTGTACATAGCCCTCTTCGGTTGGGAATGAAATCATTTTGTCTTCACTGAAAATCAAAGAGGAACCTTAGGAATGCGTTGATAAATAAGATTAGACGTGGTTATTAAAACAAACTTTCCTTTCTATGCAAGGATCTGAAAGGTATGATCTGCTGGACTGAAATAAATTTGCAAACGCCAAATATTAACTTAGAGTTATTCGTTTTAACGAAACATGTAAGAATAGATTGGAGATGGAAGTTGGTCCAAAAAAAAGATTGGAGATGGAAGATGTGAAACTAAAATCAAAAAGAAGTTTTGACTTTTGACTAAATTTCGGTGCAGCATCTCTGTACTCAAATCATTTGAAGATGGAGCTATGAAGCAAGTAGCTTGTAGTTGCTGGAGTGTACATATGAACAAAGTATTAACAGTAATTGGGTAGTGAATTGAGCAGGCTCGACATTGAGCTGGGTTTCCCTGTCTTCTATTTGCCAAGTCAGGTGGCAACCTGGATTTTCCTCGACCACAGAGAGGAGTCAGAATTGGTAATCTATTCTTCTTGTTATATTAGAGCTATAGTGTTCCTATGTATACCTAATTACCGTTTTTTTTTTTGTGGGCGGGGTGGTGGTCATTCAGTCGCAAATAGTTTCATTTATGAACCGATGATTGATTCAGGTTGTGAAACGTTACTGAATTATCAAGGGAGTCTGTTGCTTTGAGAACTTTGGTGAATTACTTATTGGAAACGTTGCCTGAAGAATCTGTTCTATTTGTTAACCTTTGTTGGTTCTATCACGTAGAATACCTCTTACTCTAATGATGCGATATCAGACACAATGGTCTTATTTAGAGATGGTAATATAGGTTGGGTTACGGTTGCCCTGAATAACCAATTATATGGGTCCGGTTGGGTTGCAAAAAAATTGTCTCAAAAATAGAAACGGTCGTTTTCCGGCTTGAACCATTTAGACCTGAACCTAACGGAGTCTGTTGACCCATATTACAAAATGTAAGGTCTGAAAAAAATTGATGGAGTCCTCGTTTTCAGTTCTCCCGGTAAATTCCAACGAATATGCACAACTACACTGTTAATGGTTGGTTTGCACGCTCCGGCGATACCAATCTAGCCACTGTCGATTCCAACGCTAGCAGAGGAAAAATAACATCCAACAAGTACTTGGAATTAAAGCAAAAAAAAAAAAACGAAAGTACCGTACGCAATAGACTCTCAGCAATTAAATTAAAGCAAAAACAAAATTAAAACAAAAAACGCACCGCGCGCCCACGCTCTCAGTAACGCCAAACTTTGAAGGTATTCTAAATAGTTAATTAGTAAATTTAGTCATTTAGTACAATTCTTTCAAGAGTTTTGCAAGACAGCCGCTGGGTTCCTTCAGAAACTAAAACTAAACACCACCATATAGCACGTTTGATGTTCTTCTGTCTTCTCTGTGATGTTTCATATTAGTATTTTTTTTTTTCCGTATGTACCTGGTATCCTAGGCCAGCCTCTTTCATGAGACTCCATGGGCTAAATTAATCCGGATTTGGGTACTGCATAGGCCCCATAAAGGACCATTCACAACCCAAGATTCAAACTGTTGATATTGCTTTTTTTTGCGGTTGCCCGTCCGGTTCACCGGAGCTTCGCTCCGACTACGTCCGGATCCGACCCACGTCGCACACCTGACATGATGGGTGAGTCTCCCAACGGTGGCTGCTGCATACACAAGGCTCGAACCCGAGACCTTGCTTAAGCTGGAACAAGCCGCTTACCACTTGATCCAACCAGCCGTTGGTATTGCTTTTAAGGACCTAGCACTTCATTCTGCTAGACCAACCGGACAATGGTAGTGGTAGTATTTGTTGAATGCACGGATTTTGCTCAGAATTAACCGCCAAGATTATGTACCATTCAAACTTCTACGTCTTAACAGACCACAAGAACCACCTCCACACCCCCACCCCCAAAAAAAGGGAAAAAAATCTAAATCCCTTGGTTGAGTAAACAACACAAATTACAAAATCCACTTAGAGTTGGAAAACACCAACAATCAATTTAAAAAGTACTTTCACGCAAGCTGTCACACATACTTTGGATTGTGTAAAATCAGTTAAAAAACTAATCCAAACATTCATATCTTCACGAAACTGCAGAAACTTTGACCAGATTTGCAAAACCACACATTCCATATAGCATATTCACCATAGCTACTTAGTTGGCCAAAAAAAAAAATCACCTTAGATACTTCAATTGGTTTTTCAACATCAGAGTGACGTAAGTTAATCATGGATATTAACTTGCTATCACATCAAATTCCAACAACAACAAAGCCTTAACCCACTAGGTGGGATTGGTTACCTGGATCATATAACACCATTGTACTCTATCATAAACCATATCCCTAAATAGATTATTAATAAAAAGATCTCTCTCTATAACCTCTTTGTTAAAACTAACAGATGCATTTTGCCCAAAAAGGACAAGATGATGAACACTTGAGCATGTGGAAACAACCAAATGCCAAGTAACCAGCAAAACACGCAACACAGAGGCATCCATGCATTAAAATATGACACTATTTGCGTATTCTTCACTGTCATTCCTACCGCAAAAGTAAACCAGCCACTTCTGATAGTATCCTAGTAACAATAAACTCACTGTTGCAATCATTTTCTATATCTCATTTGATAGATGCGTAATGACACATTCCACGCCACCTTGTACCCTAAGCAGTTTGGGATTTCTCCCCTCAAATATAGCCTTCATTCTAGTGCAGTAAAACAACGAGAATAATCAAACAGATTATTTTTTAAAAAAATCTCTTACTGCTGCTGTTTACAACATTTAAACAACCAGTAGAGGTTATGAGAATTACCAGCCTGCACACAAAGACCTAAACATGGAGCACATAAGGAAACAACACTAAAACTTACCAAACACCGAGGGTGATCTAAAGACTATCACCTCCCCGTCGAACACAACAAAAGCTTCACTAGTTCCAATTCTTCACAAACAAGTCGACACCAGCGATGAAATTAATAAAACATGATTTTATTTTGAACCTGCCAAATTCTAATTTATGAGCCATGAATAGCAGGGTGAGGATTTCGAACCCCTCCCTCAGCAACAAAAAGTTCACTGAATTATAAATAATTCTTTACTCCCAAAAATCATACCATAAGCAGTAAAGTCCTGACTTCACAGACAAGAAAGAAAACATTAATAAATTGTAAAGCCACAAACATACAATCAAGCAAAACTAAATCATAATCACAATCTGAACCTTATGATATCTCACATACAGAGAAAGTAATTCATGTGTTGTTATTGCAGAAAGAAAATCACCAACAGCCCGGAATAACACTTGAGAATTGAATTGACATAAATACGTCGAGGAAGATAAACAATGACTCAAATAGAATATCCAAATGTCCATATCCGGGCTGTACCGAAGCTAGGCTCCCTAGTTGAATCATAACCATATCAGTTAAGATGCAACAACAATGAAGAGAGAGCATATACCGTATTCCATCCATGATCAATGACTTCAAATTAAAGCATACATGACATTTGTGCACAAAAAGCTAAATCAAAACTATTCAAACAACGTCAAAAGCATTAGCACATACATGAGCAAGCTAGAGCATTAATCATGAACTAAGAAATGGAAGCACAGATCTACCAGGAAATTAAATCATAAAATGAGCCAATTATGTCTATTAAACCAGAACAATCACTCACAATAGAGCAGAATGCAGCAATTCCCTAATGATGTCCTTGCTATTATGTCATGGACAATTTTAATCACTGAAGGACACCTAAAATGCGAATCACACATCATACATGAGGATTTGTTCAATGAAAGGTTATGTGTCAAGCTTCATGCAGCAGTCCAGCAAATGCCTAGATTTTGTCAAGCTTTTCTGCCTTAATCACAGGATTGGCTTTAGCTATAGCATCCTGACCAACTGTTCTGTAATCAAAAGGGCAGTCATGTTTGTCAGAGTAGCGGTGCATTGCACAAAACAGGTTCCCGCATTTGCAGCTGAAACCAGTTAATCCAACCCGCTTCTGGCAAGTGGCACATCTGCTGGGGCCTGTCTTGGCTTTCACCTCCAATGCCTCGCTAGTGGATGAATTCTCGGGGAGCTGAGCACCAACTGGCTTGACTTCAATTGTTCCAACTTGTACATCTGTAGCAATTATATTCACAACCTCTTTCCCATTGGTGCTAGAACTTCCATTGACGATGCTCTCAACTGATGATGCAGTAATTTTTGCCTGTTCCTGCTTCAATAGCATGTCCTTGTAACACTTTGAACACATATTCATGGTAGTAGCCCTTCCAAAGAAGCCACAATTATTGACGCACAGCATAGGTTTTTCTGGAGTCTGGCATCCTGTCTCATCTTGAGGCTCCATTGATTAATCAAGACCTGCAAATAAAGAGTTCCGTCATCTCTAGAATATACGTACAAAACCTAACTCAAGTTCCCATAAGAAAAAAACAAGGGGAAGTGGCACACCACATAAAGCAATTAGATGCCAAAATAACAAGTATTCCAACATGAAACAAATTCGAAGTGACATCACGTCATACATATCAACGTTTAAAAGGAGTAAAGCAGAAACAAGGGCCAAGGAAAAGGCTTCCAAAAAGGCCAATACTATCCATGTATCTCCCAGTCGCTAGCAGAAAAGGCTCATTTTTTGACGGTAAAAGACAAACAGTTAAAAAGAGCGAAGAATTCGACAAGCGTTCATATGAAAATTAAGCACACAAGGACGCAAAACTACGCAGACCGCAGTTCCCATCAAATATAGCAGCTAAGAGAAAAAAATTACAATAATTCAAGCATGCAAAGACAGCTCAAAACCCATAAGTAGCATATGCATTCTCGCGAACGATTGTTCTAATATTTAACAAACCCAGAGGACAATATAGTAGCATCGAACACGAGAATGAGAGAAAACCAGCTTAAACTCACCATAACCGACTTCGTTTAACCTCTGTAATTCGTAAAAAACAATAACCATGAATCACCAAGTCAAAATCAACCTGACCATGAAAAACCACAAAGAAGGGGGAGAAAGTCCCAAACACTTCCATTCAGAAATAGAAACCAGGGAGATATCAGAAACCAATACTATAATTCCACCCGGGTAACCCATATAACCCCAGATGAATGAAATGAATCATAAATAACCAGAGATGCAGAATCGGTAGAAGATATATTGAAAAAAATTAAAAACCCTCTTGCCGTAGGGCTTAATTTCACCGATCCTGACGAGGAAATCGCTATCTCCTTCGACAAGAAGCAGGGGAAAGAAGGGAAATTTTCACAAAACACACGCAACAGCGAAAACAGTATCGGAGGGAAAAGAGGGTGGATGGAAATAGTCCTAACCTTGGATAGATTGGAGAAACAGTACGTAATAATTGAGAAAACCGAAACGAAGTGCAATATCTAAGGGAAGATAGAGAGAGAGTCGGGGAAAATGGGGAGAGAAACAAGTTGTTTTCTGGTCGTATCGTTGTGGGAACTGCTGTATTTGAACCATTATCGGCCAAACAATGCTTCGCATAGAGTCGGTTGTTCCTTTCCTAAACTACCCCTGTAGTTCTTTGAAATTGCTACTTTGCCCTCACTTCTTTTTGTTCCCCCCTTTATTCTTTCTTTTTTTTTTGCCCCTGCTACTGTTCCATAAAAGTGAAAATTATGCCATCGCGACAGACCCACGTCCACGAGCGACAGCCGACGTCCGATTATGCATTTGTGTTGCCAATGGATGGTAAAAGTTACATTATTCTAGTGTTTCTTTAGAAACACTGTTATCCTTAAATACACACAAGTCAAAATAAAATTATTTTACAATTTATAAAAATCATCTTAAAATTTATAAAAACTATCTCGAAATCTATAAAACCATCTCGAAATCCATAAAATCACCTCATATGCTGTAAACTCATATCTCCCAACGGATTTCCAAACATACACATGGACTCACCGGACATTTTGAGGAGAAATTACGATCATATTCCATAAAACATAAATTATTATTCTCAAAATTTAAAAATAATTAAATTGGTATGAAGTGAACAGGTGTTTATATGTGATTAAATGAAATTACAATGATGCAAGGTTATCTTGACTTATTAATTGATAAGTCAGTATGACGTTAATGATAAAGCGTGTGTTTGAGAATTCCGTTGGGAGAAAGAAGTTTATGAATTTTAATATGGTTTTTATGTATTTAAAGGTGTTTTTTATAAATTTTGAGATGATTTTGTTTTGACTTACTTGTACCATCGAGGGAAGGAAGTTTCCAGATGCCACCAATAATGAGCCTGTTTGGTTTAACCATTCTGTTAGAAAAACGGCGTTTTGCGATTTCCCCAAAATGAGTTTATGTTTGCTTCGCCATTTTCAGAACGGTGTTTTGTTACCAACGGCATTCTCTGGACGATTCCCCATCAAGTCAAGCCGTACGCTGGCAGGAATCTCCTCAGAGTCGGCAGCTGCTTTCCCTTGTCTAATAACTCTGCTCGCCTTCATCCATTCATCGACCTCCTCCCCATTGCGCCTTCGATCTCATGCCTGCTTCTCATTCCTTTCTCTCTGCACCCTCAGATCGCATCTTCGAGCTTGAGAGGCTTCAAAACTCGCCGGCAACACTCAGCCCTTCACCCTCCTCAGCATCTGATATTTGGCCTCCACGCTCGCAACTCCTCAGGTCCTGTGCATCTCAGATCGCGTCTTCGAGCTCGTGCCTGCTTCTCATTCCTTCCTCTCTGCACCCTCAGATCGCGTCTTCGAGCTTGAGAGGCTTCAAAACTCGCCGGCAACGCTCAGCCCTTCACCCTCCTCAGCATCTGATATTTGGCCCCCACGCTCGCAACTCCTCAACTCCTGTGCATCTCAGATCGCGTCTTCGAGCTCGTGCCTGCTTCTCATTCCTTCCTCTCTGCACCCTCAGATCGCGTCTTCGAGCTTGAGAGGCTTCAAAACTCGCCGGCAACGCTCAGCCCTTCACCCTCCTCAGCATCTGATATTTGGCCCCCACGCTCGCAACTCCTCAACTCCTGTGCATCTCAGATCGCGTCTTCGAGCTCGTGCCTGCTTCTCATTCCTTCCTCTCTGCACCCTCAGATCGCGTCTTCGAGCTTGAGAGGCTTCAAAACTCGCCGGCAACGCTCAGCCCTTCACCCTCCTCAGCATCTGATATTTGGCCCCCACGCTCGCAACTCCTCAACTCCTGTGCATCTCAGATCGCGTCTTCGAGCTCGTGCCTGCTTCTCATTCCTTCCTCTCTGCACCCTCAGATCGCGTCTTCGAGCTTGAGAGGCTTCAAAACTCGCCGGCAACGCTCAGCCCTTCACCCTCCTCAGCATCTGATATTTGGCCCCCACGCTCGCAACTCCTCAACTCCTGTGCATCTCAGATCGCGTCTTCGAGCTCGTGCCTGCTTCTCATTCCTTCCTCTCTGCACCCTCAGATCGCGTCTTCGAGCTTGAGAGGCTTCAAAACTCGCCGGCGACGCTCACGTCTTCACCCTCCTCAACATTTGAGATTTGGCTGACTGATCTCCAAGCAACGACGCTCACGTCCGGCTTCTCTGCAGGTAACCAAGTTGCTGACTGATCTCCAAGCAACGACTGCCTTTGCGTGTGGGTAATCATCCTTCAGCTTCCTTTTGTTTCTGATCTGCATCTTACGAAGCTGCTCAATTGCATGGCGTTGCGTCCCCAGTAAGGCGAGCCTCTGAGATTTCGCCACAGTTTTGCCAAGGTCCTCACGATTTCAGCACGGTTTTGCACTTTTTTTTGAAACATCACACACAGATGTGGGTTACTTTTTCGTGCTGCTGAGATTATGAGTTGGTTTTTGGTTGCAATGTCATGATTTTCGAATCTGTTCGTATTGATCTGTTGCCTTGATCGGATTTAGGAATGTGTTGGATTTTTGTAAGCCTCTGCATTGGCTTTCTCTTTCGTTTCCCATTTTCTGTATGTTGTTGAAGGATTCCTCTGCGTAAGGTCCTCTGCCTTCGCTTTGCCTTTGATTTTCCAATTTCCTTTTGGACTGTTTGAAGGATTTCTTTCGCTTGCCACAATCCTGGAACATGAATTCGTCTGTCCATTGAATCTAAATTTTGTTTGGAATACATTTCAATTCTTAGTTTTTCTTTTCTATTATCCTTCAACCTGTAATTTTACTTTCCGATAAATTACGAACGCTAAAATATACAAGGGAAAAAATGAAAAATAATAAAATGATTTGGTTAAAAAATTTTTTTATATGAATTTAAATAAATAAAACCATGGAATGTCTCAAGCTAATTTTAAATTAGCTAATTGTTATATCGTATATGTTACAATGCTTTTACATATTATTTCGTTTTCAAATAACGAATTTTATAAGGAGTTTACAAAATTATAGGATGATTTTACAAAATTGTATAATGCTGTCATACTTTTTCTATATTTTTATTTTTTTTGTTTTTATTGACATTTGTAGTTATTTGTTTGTCAATTTAATTATGTTCGTTTTCGCTTTTTGCGGTGCATATAGAATAATGAGTTACAAAAAAGGTAAGGGTAAAGAGAAAGGTAAAGCCATGTGGGATGATCGCACGACACAGGTGTTTTTGAATGCCTGCATTGAGCAGCACCATAAAAAGCGACGTAAAGGCGTAGCCTTCTCCAAAAAAGCTTGGGACGACATTCTCTTACAGTTTAACGAAAAATCAAGGAGATCATATGACATGCAACAATTGAAAAATAGGATGGATAACATAAGGAGAGACTGGAGGACCTGGGATCAACTTATATCGAAAGAGACAGGTTTAGGTTTTGACCCAATCACAAATACGATTTCAGCTGACGAGGAATGGTGGGAGAGGAAACTAC
>JANTPZ010091795.1:0-34055 GCA_025593235.1 Vachellia pachyceras
CCAGCCCTGAGCTTTGACTGCTCTGGATCCTCCCCATCCCCTTCACCATCTTTCGGTTTGGTCTTAGGCCGCGTAGCTACTGCAGCATCCCCATTGGACGCCGGGCCAGGCCCTCCATCATCAAGAGCAGCTCGAATTTCCTCGGCCCGCCGAAGATACTCGGTGAATTTCTGGGTAATCGCTTCTTTGATCTTAGGATTTTTCTCGTACTTCAGATGGGTCTTGAAGTACTCCAAAGCATTCATATACAAAGGAAACGCTTTTGCATAATTACCAGCGTTATCTTCCTGCACAGCTTGTTTCACGTACTCTATGGCTTGCTCCTTAAAGTTGCTATACATCTTGTGCTTCCAACAAAAAGCATAGACTTGTTAAAACCAAAAGAATAAAAAATTACCCAGAGAGTAAGAACCCTACAGCTGCGATCAAATCGTCGTCTAGCGGAATAGATGGAGGGAAATTCCGATGGATCTCTGAAACACGATAAAATTAAAGGTTCTATTGGGATTATTAAGAAAGATCAGATGGGGGAAGGAAGAACAGCAAGGCGGACAAGTTTTGCGAGTCAAAAGGACGCGTTTCGATGGAGGGCGACTAAGGCAGGGCCACACGAGAAGATTCTGTGTGGGATCCTTGCGAGTTGCGAATAACAATTACCGGGTGAGGAGTTTTCCTATTTTCCTAAACTATGTTAGCTTGATTAGATTCTGTGCATATTTAATATAATATTGCAAAATCCATGAAATATATTTACATGTATGCTGATGAATAATACTGCCTCCTACCTAAGTTTATTAGCTTTTTAGGATTAAAAAAATTTAATTAACTAAAATATATATCATTTTTAAATTTATTTGCTCAATTAATAAAAAGATATATAATATATACATAAAAATATAAAAATATATATAAAAATTAAGTAATTTATTTAATTTTTAATTTTTTTAAAAAGACAGCTAACTCTTATATTAAAAATTGAATATTAATTGATAAAGTTTGAGATAATAAAAAATAAAAAACATAGCGTAAAAACTATTATATTATTATTTTCCGTCCTTAGTACTGTATCCAATTCTTAATATAAAAATCCATTAATTTTTTTAAAGGATCAAGGAAGTTAATTAACTATCTATTTATTGTCTAACTTTGAAATTGATATATAATCTTATGATATATATATAAATAATTCAAAATCTATGTCATGATTAAGTAATCTATTTAGTATTTTTATTCTCTTAAGAAAAAAAAAAGTTAACCAGCTAGTCTTAAGAGGCTCCCTTGTGCTCACTGATCCAAGGTTCGATGTGCTTTGTGCTCGAACAGTGAAGTATCGTTCTTTGAAACATTTCGTTGAGGAGACAGGGAAGGGTTTAGAGGAATGGAGCTCTGTTCATGGCGGAACTTTCTTCCACTACTCGTCTGGCATGCAAGCTCTGATGATAGCTAATGGCTTTGGGAATATGAGAGAGTGATCTTGTTTGGTTTTTGCAAGTCAGCTTCCGCTAAACACCATTATCACACAAACCAGAAGGCCGAACATGATTTACATGATCATGAAGCAGAGTATGCCTTTCGCAGAGACCTGCTCCACGGTTGGAGGCCTATACTATCTCTTCTAGACAGCTTCAAGAGTCCTCCACTAACCATATATCAATGACGACATTTTATTGTTATTTATACTATTGCCGATTGAGTGGTGAAAACGAAAAAGACTCATTTTTCTCAGATAATGGAAAGCAGATTCGGGAACTGCTAGTATAAATTCAGCATAAGCGACATATTTCAGTAGGGGGGAGAAAAATGTCCCTTCCATTCAGAAGTTGCTTAAACCATATACTGGAGAATGCAACTAAGCCATAGTAACCTTGTGTAGGATCATCTGCTGAGATGCAAGAGCAGCACAAAACATTTACTTGCACCACAAGTTAGTGTCCATTGACCTATACATACCTCAAAACATGGAAACCACAACATTCCACTGCTATCCCATATCTTATTTTTATCATACATCATATACAAACATCAAAATAGCACCACCTTGATCACTCACAACTAAAAAGAGGTTCCATTAGAACCCCATCAGGCAAGAAGAAGCTTTTGGGTCACTTTCTGTCCCTTTGTCACTCGGCAGTGTCCATCACCATGCCCTTCTCTTCATATTTCACTCCCACCAAGTAGCTTATACTCATCAGCCAATAAAAAGAGCCATCTTAGATGCTGAAACTTACCAATTAGGTGACTTTCATTTGTTTATTGAGGTAGAGACTTTACCTGTCGCTTATTATTCTGCGAGGTTTGTACATGTTTAGGATTGTAGATAGCATACCCATTGTATTCCAAAGGGCTATCTTTGTGCTCTGAGGCAACTAACCGACTTAAAGGAACCTTAATGTCATCTTTCTAAATAAAATGTTCGATTCATCTCTTTTCTTCCTCCCCAACCCTTCATGGAATATCCTAATTTTTATTTTATAATTTAATTAAGATTATGAAAGAATTAAGTGAATAAATTGTTTTATTTTTAAAAAAGTTAGTTGAGTAAATAAATAAATATTTGGGGCTAATACTGTAATTTTCAGCTTAAGGTATTTTTGGTAATTCCCCAACCACCGACTTGGGCACTAAATGCCCAGACACATGTCCCTATTTCAATTTTTTTTTTTCAAATGGTCGTGGAGAGGGGATAAGATGGAGTGAAAAGGGGGAAATTACAAAAAAACCCTAAGGGGGAAATTACAGTATTGGCCCCAAATATTTAGTTACTTAATTATTCCTTTTAAATATAAGAATTTATTCCCTCAATTCTTTCTTAATCTTAAGTAGGATATCTTAATTAAATCCTAATGTAAAAATTAGATATTACACTTCACTCCAATTCTCTTCTCTTCCAAAGATTTTGTGTCCTATCTCAATAAAATATAATAACTCAGTGAAACAAAATCATAATAGAATCAGGAAATGCTGTTACCAAGGTTATTTACCTCGGGTGGGGTTTTCAGCTCTGTAATCTCACTTCTTAGGGAAGCAATGGCTAGAATCAAGAAGCCTTCGGCTCTGTCCACAGCAGTAAAACCATATCTTGCAGCCTCGGCTGCTGCATCAGAACAAACAATGGCTTCCCCAAACTGTCACCAAATAAAAAAGAAAGGACAAGGGATGAGGCAAAATGCTACTGTTAGACAAGATGTTAAAGTTGAATAAGCTTAATTATGAGTACCATATAGCCCGAACTGGTAGAGAGTATATTGCTGGTAAGAAACCCTTGTACAAGTGCCTCAGAAGATTTGAGCTTCGTAAATGCCTCAGAAGATTTGAGCTTCGTGAACCTGACATTGTATTTAACAAAATATATATTTCATTCAAAAGAAACAATATCATAGGATTAATCAAACGTATCTTACCACACCAAGGGAGGAGTTTATTAGGCAGCTTTACAATTTCTTCATAAGAGGGGAAAGCCTTGGATTCTACCGCAAAGATGTTCTCGACAGACACCCCATAATCCTGAAAATTCATAAAGAAGTGAACAACCCACAGAAATAAGGCATATCCATTCATTGTCAAATAAAGAAGGTTCTGAATCGTACAACGTCCCCAACTTGGACAGGCTGGTAAGTTTTCTCCAGGTATTTCACTATCATGTCATAATCACTCGAGTTTTTCTCCAATGGAGAAATTGAGCAACCTAATTTCTTGTATGTGTCGGATAATGGATCATCAATGATAGAGCCACTCATCTCCTATGGGGTGAGAAGCCACGGTTATGTCCCGAACACATTCTAACGCAGAAGCAGCCTGGGAATATCAGGACAAACTTGAATTGAGTATTCAAGAGATAAGTGGTTAACTATTGTGAAGGTGAATGCTTAGTTTTGACTTGCATGATCTGCAATCTCCTGATAATCTCTGAAATTGAAAAGTCTTGTGGAATGCAGCAGATTGAACCATCTTTGGCAAAAACCCGACCACATAGCCTCAGCTTATGGCCCTCCGTCTTTCATTGATTTCACCTTGTCTATGAATTGAAGCAAAACCTCCTAACCTGTTTGGATTCAATCATCAATAATCCAGAATAAGACTTTATATAAAGACATAAATTTTTGGAAAAGGAAATGAAATGATTGCTACTCACATCTTTTTAGGTGAAGATCTGTAACCATGCCCACTGGCCACTGGAAGGTCAGGGGAGTCATAAGCCATCTCCATCAATGCACACCTACATACAATGAAGGTCATTCTAGATCCCTTTTTCAAATTGAAGTTGCAAAAAGTGTCCGAGAAATGTTTCACACTTGTATATCTCCTGGCTGCACAAAACTTCCATGAAATTTGCAACCAAAAGGCTCAACTTTACAGTGTTTTAGTGCTATCCCAAGCTGCTGAAGAGCTAGAGTTCCATGTCTAACTTGAACTCCATCATCCTATTCAGTACCAAAAACCGTCTATTATCATCTGAAAGAACAAGCTTAGATTCAATCATTTGAGGTAGAATTAAGTACCATGTCAATGGGATAAAATTGAGTGGTTTCTTCTGGGATTGCTTCTCATTTTCCCAAGGTTTAAACTCATTGCCCTTTATCTCCTTAAAAAGCCTCACAAAACTCTTTCACTGCATTGTCAATGTTCTGAAACTCCTCTAGTCGCTACTGCGCGTTCGGATCATCTCCCACTCTCCCTTTCTTGTAGTATAAATGCAAACGATTCTCTGGCACCATGATCAGTTGCATTACACAGAAGCTGCACCAAGTTTACAATACTGATTATCTAGTTTTTCTGTAAGTCAAATTAAGTGAAACACAGAATAAATAAATAGAATTGGCCTTTGATATTTACTCATTCAATCCTCGTCCCTGATCACAAAGAGAGAAGGCACAGTTGTACAATATCCCATCCTTTTCAAATATATTGCCACCTTGGTCCTGCAGTTTAGTATCTTTATAGACTCCTCTTTCCCATAAAGCTTGGGCTGCAATGGCAAAAAGAATTTTGTTACACAAAATAATGGAAGCTTCACGTGTTTTTCTTTTGTAGTAAATAATAGTAGTAAAGAGTCTAGTGTACTTCTGCAGAAAGAGATTCAATAGACTCTCCTCCGGGATCTTGTTTATCCCATGGTATTCCTTTGCCGTCTACAGAGAAATCGGAGGCAAGATCTTAAGCATCCAAAGGTTGAGGCTCTTGTTTCTCTATGCTGTCATTTAACCAACCCTCCCTCACCACAGGTATTCCTCCTCCCTACAAGGAAAATGCTTGAATCCAATAAGAAATGTTTTGTTTTTTCTCAAATAAACACTTTTTCAGTTTCTCTATCAATCATAGGAGGTGAGTATTGATCACGGCATACAAACTTAAAAGGCATAAACACCGTTTCCATCTTTCACAAATGATCAAGTAACCAGTGGAAACTCTAGTGATGTATCTATTTTCTAGTTGTATATCAAATAAGGATAAAGTAAACTCAAAACTCGCAGTGATGCAGAAAATCAAACCGGGGACTAATTTTGACCGAGTGTATGATACGGAGATGAATAAAATGAAAGCCACTCACATGGCTTCTGCAAGTTTGGATGTTCCGCCACGCTCTCGTTCAGCAGGTGAAGCCACCAGACAAGTTGCCCCTCATCAATAATAGTTCAATAAAACAACATGGTTATACAAAATCAGTTTGAGCAGCACTAAAAATGGGGTCCTTAAAATAGAACTTTATTACCAATTACAGAGTTTGCCACCTTCCCTCCGTGCTTTTCAATAGTTGTTTTCCAATATTGCTTTGCAATCCAAAACAAATTCTAGTCACCAACACGAAGCAGTAGTAAGATAAAAACTAGAAGAAAACAAGAGTACATGTGTACGTGTGAGACGACCCATGAGAGAAATCATCATTCCAGCGAAAGGCTTCTCTGCTGAGCCTAAATCCCTGTGAGGCCTTCGAGTTTGATCTTGATATTTCTTCAACAACTGCAAACGCACAATAATGAGTGATCAAGACAGAGTTTACAGTGTCTATATATACAAGGACGAGACAGGATATGATGAATCACATCTGAAAGAGGAAAATCATGCACAGAATCTGGTGGTTTAATGGGTTCCCCTTTCCTCGGAGGGTCTCTTGTCCTGAAAGTGCAACTAGACCACTCGCTGTAAAATCCTCTGCAAGAATGACGCCTCCCATCTAACTCCAAAGTTCCGTTGTAAACCGGGCATTTTTCTAATGCCCCATAAAACATCACGTCTTGGCTGTTCACGTATAAAAATAAAAGTTATTCACGTCAATAAATAACTGTAACCCCAAATCCTACCTCGTAGCTCTACATGATTCAATGTTTTTCCCCACGGATATTTACGGCTACAAAACGATAAGATAGTGAAAAGAGAATGAAAAGCCATAAGGCATAAGTAAATGGGCTAACCATCTTCGAGTAATCTCAAGATCAGAGCCAAAAGAATCGAGGCCGTTAGCTTCAAGAACTTGTCGCAGCTGGTCAGCAGAAAGGTGCTCATTAATGGCTTTGCAAAACTCGTCGTATTCCGCTGCAACATCAGCGACGGATTTGCCGTTCGCGTAGCCGTCTTCTCCAGTCTCTTCATGCTTGGGCTTCTTCGGAGAATGCTCTGCTTCCTGCAACTTGAACTCTGCCTTCTGATTATCACGTCGTCATCTTCTCCTCGTCCTCAGATGCATGTAGGTGTGCTTGCGACCTCGTTTCATGAACCTTCAAATCCCCAAAAGCACTTCGAACGTGAAGCAAACAAGACAACGTACTAGCTACGCACTCCATTAAAAGGTCAAGTTACAAGCACTCTTTGCGCGATTGTTCTTGTCATGAAACTTCAACACAAGATATATATCATATATCTACATATAAAAAAAAAACCTCCTTTTCTTTTCAATTTTTTGGGCTCATTCTCTTTCAAAGATTTATGTTAAAAACCATGGCATGTGAAATAATTAGAATGGAGGAAAAAGAAAGTAGACTTTGACGACTTCGGCGACAAAGGATAGAAAGGAGCAGAGAAAGTACGGTGCACCTTCATGATGTTGGAGCTGATTTCAAAGTGAAGGAGCAAGAACAAGTGCAGAAAAAAAGAAGCAGAATCTGGGAATAATGTATGGAGCAGAAGTATAATCTGAGAGACAAGTTGTCGGCTAAATAAGCAATGGCAAACCCGTTGGCGAATTCAGATGATCATGAGGTCGAAGCCTGGGGGAGGACAGCTCCGAACTGCCACGTACATGGAGGTTGCCCGACGAACCAGTTGTCATGTCGTTGCGACAACATGCCACGTGTCCTGCGACGTAGGAAGTAGAGACACGTGGCAAAGTGGGTATATTTTCCGCCCTACAAGTTCGACAGGTGGGAGAATAGTTTCTATGGCATAATCTGTCAGGGCTGACCGATGGCAGAGATATACCAATCGGCTCAACTGGGGGGAACGGTGTTTTGGAAGTCGCTGATGCTATTCACTGTAAGCCGAGATGAAGAAAACAACTTGCGCTATATGCCTATATCATGTCTTGTAGAGGATTTTCAAATCAAATATTACAAATGTAGGAGTTTAAATTTTATTTTCAAACAAATTTTTTATTGAGGTCAAATAAAGCACGCACAGATATTCAACCCACAAACCCGCACTAGAAGCCTTTATTAAAGGACATTTCTATCGATAATAATATTAAAATATAAGCGATTATCAAATGAAAAATCTATCAATAATAACATTACAATATAAATAATTAAAAGCGTATTTGTGTGCAAGTTCCAGAAAGCGTAACAAAGGTTCAGCTGAAACCTCTAACAGTGTGACCAATAAAGATTTGAAATTCTGTTAACAGGAGTATCTAAATTTGTGCCCAACATTTTACCTGATGGGATTCAAAAGGCAAAGACGTGTGCGAATGGGAATGAGGAATGAATGGTTGGACAACAAAGACATGAACCAGACAATGTTCATGCGGGAATGAGGCCATGATGTGTGTACTATGGCCGTATGGGGCTAACATGGATATGGAGATTTGTGTCGTGTTTCTTCTAAAAGGCTGGCTATGTTCATTGAGTTGTGAGATATGATGGTATATATTATGCCCATTGGAGAACGTGGTAGAGAAGTACTTTTACGCAAATCGAGGTAAATATGTAAAGGATGTTATTTCGTTTTACGAAAAAATATTGTTGAACATGCGTTTGATTTTTACAATCATCGCTCCTCCAAACATGCTAATTATTGGGTTTATTTCTTGGAGCGTTTGAAAAAATCAAATACAAGTTCAACAGTGTTTTCCGTAAAACGAGATAATCTCCTTCACATATTTACCTTGACTTACATAAAAGTATTTTTCCGCCTCGTTCCAAAACAGGCACATTATTACTATTCACAGTTTGTAACAAGGGAGGCAACAGCCTTTGTTTAGTGTGACGTTAAGATTAGAATAAAAGATAGAACGATGTGGATGTTGGCTCAAGAGACGCAAAGATCCTTCAAAATGATGGGCTGTCTTCTGATTTTGTTGTATATAGGCTTATTTGGTGAAGCGATTGTAAAAGCCTAATGCACGTTCAACATTTTTTTCCACAAAACGAGATAATACATTCACATATTTACCCCGACTTACGTAAAAGTACTTCTCTACCACGTTTCTAAATAGTCACTGTATCCTCACATCCATTATTGAAAATCCATGCATGTGTATCAGACATCATGGTGTGGGAGCTAAGAAAATAGATTTTGAGCTTCCAATAGATCACATAAATTTTCTTATGTGTATAACAATAATGTAGCATGTTTTAAGACGTATTGGGTCAAATTTATCGTATTTCATGTGAAGATAATCTTCAATCTATCAAGTTTTGATCTTTCGATTTCCACCTTCCTCTTTAACGACATTTCCTTCCCCATAAATAAAAGTCCACACGCGCGCGCGCGGCCAGGGTCCCTTCCTCCTTTATTTTACTTTTGGCAAGGGTCGGTCAAGCCTAACCTCGGAAGAATCGAACTTTCAAAACCCTCAAGTTACCTGATCCCTACCTTTCTCAGTCTTCCTCAAGTGGATTAAGAGGATGACCAAATTTTTAAGGGAACACGAAGACGGTCTCTTTTTTCAAGTACACTTGCATATATAAATCACCATTTTGGCAGCTTTTCCTATTTATTAGCTGCTGATCACCTAGTCTCTAATCGCCATACATGAGATATATACTAGCATATATATCAATCAACTTCGAAAGCTAATTTCCTTCAGTTCAAACAAATCTTAAATTTTCCCTCTCCCATTTACAAACTGAGAAGGATTCTAAAGAAGCTATTAGAGAGAAATGTTGGAAAAAGAAAAACTGATGATATAAGTATAACGTTGACATATCCTCAACCTTCGATGGATTCCCGGGTTCTTTTCCTACGCCTGTTTGAAAACCTCACGCACAATTTTAATTAGATGCCAATCAATTCAAGACGATCAGCTTTTAATGTATACACAAACTTGTCCAATAATTAAACTCGTACTGCAAGAACGTACAGACGCCTAGCTAATCTGGTTCCTTGATCTGTGTCTTTACCATGCATAAGGAATCATGTGGCATCGAATTGGTTATAGAATTAATGGACGAGTTTAATTAACAGAAGCAATCCTTCCATGAAGATTACCTTACAGATATGAAGACGATAAATTTTTTGCACTGAAGACTCTATTTCATCACTTGATGTGAAACGTATTACTCTGTCCATGCCTTCACAATTGTTGAGAATCAGTGTAACTATATAGATAAGTCTTATTCTCCAATCTTCACAATAATTAGGAGATTAAATCATATATAGTTGAGGGGAAATTACATTCTATTCCTTGAACTATAGTTTAATTACAAAATTATAGCATAGCAAGAATAAGGAAGGTTCAGTGAGAGACCAAAATAAAAACATCAAATCTTAAAGGTTATGTGCTAATATTATAATTAAACTTTGATGTTCAAGGAAGTGAAACGGATGACAACTTAAGATTCTTGAGAGGCAGTAGTAGTAATGCTAGTGATGGAACATTGCCTGTCGTCGTCATCATGTTGAAAACGAGGGGAGTGACCTTTTCCGAAGGAAGTGATATGATCTTTGAGAGATCTCTTGTGCTTGAAATCAGAACCGCAAGTGCAATACCATAACTTGCCGCAGTTCTTCTCGTGAGTCCTCCAATCACCTTTAACGGCGAAGGATTTGGCACATTTTCTGCAGACAAAAGGCTTAGATCCATGCTTCCTCTTGAAGTGTGTTTGCAGGGTTCTGAAGTCCTTAAGAGGCTTGCCTCTTGGATGGTTTATGTTGTTCTTGCAGCCTTGTGCACAACAGTAACATGGCAGCCTCAACATTGCTGCTGGTTGTGTTCCTCTCAGTGATTCTGCTCCTTTCCTATACTCTGATCCGTGACCCCACATATGCATCTGCAGTATTGCAATATGAAAGCCTCACATCGATTAATTAGCGAAAAGGTTGAAGGCATATATAGAATGATAAGGGAAGTCTTTGTAAATTAGTTTAAATCATTCGGATGGAAAAACAATATGACAATGCAACTTTATGGGCATTAGCTGACTTTATATATGATTCATATCACAGAATTTTTTTTGAAAAAAAACCAATTATATGTATCCTAAAAGGTCATGTGTTAATGTGATTCCCATCATGTGCACCCTATTATATATCAGACAATAATTCATTCCTTTACGATGATAAACTAGAGGAAAAGGAAGACCCCTGGAATGATTACACCAAGACTCATTATTACAATCTCTTCAAAAGTTTCGTTTTGTTGATTTCTTTTAAAGTTTTTCTACAATATCTATTATTGGACAGGCGAATCCATTTACAATGATGGCGTTTAAACGAGAAAATCTAAAGCAGATAGCGCCATAAATTATAGAGTCGATTTCTTTTCGCCATTAAACAAGGAAATCTGTTAACTACAGGCTATAGCTAGCTAGGAGATCTTTCTAAGATTAAGAATTAAGAGGATACAGCCTGTGAACTAAGAATCAAGGAACAGAATTTATTTTGAAAATCTGGGTTATTATATTAGTTATTCGAATAAATCGCACTGATTATAATTACTTTCCCTCAGAGGGAGGCATCGAATAATGCTTGTGCCTGATCTTCCCTACCTTTCGGGGGATATGGAAGCACAGACCAATATATTTTTAACAAATAGCCATAAAAAAGCTAAAAAAAAATTCAATTTCCCTCTCTCAACTGGTGACGCTATTTGAGTATCTGTGTATATCTGTATAAACTTCATTTCAAACTATAAAATTAAGATTTTGGATATGAGAGATTGAGTTTAAGAAAAAGCAAAAAAAAAAAAAACTAACCTGCAAGTTGTTATATCTATTGAAGGTCTTGCTGCATATGGAGCAAGTAAACTGCATCGGCCCAACAAGGATCTGTGCTGGAGTTGGTATCCAGAACCTTCTCGCTGAGTTAGAATTCTTAGAGAACCCTTGAAAGCTTCTATTATTCATCACTTCTTCTGCTTCCTCCTCCTTCACATCATCAGAACCTCTCTTATTCTTCTCATCATCATCAGCCTCAAAACTTTGATGTGCGCTAGGTAACCCTATGTGCAAAGCCACAGTCACTTGCTCATCTCCGTCGTCCTTCTTCTCTTCTTTAATTATTCCAAAAGTACCTTGTGCAAAACCTTCCTCTTTTGAGGGCTTTTCAGTTAAAACTGGAAAAAACTGAATGGTTTCCTGATGATGAATCACAGAAGAAGATGAAGGAGGAGGAGGAAGATATGAAGATGGTTTGAGCCATTCAAAGAAAGTTGGAGCATGAAAGTTCATACTCTTGTCCGCTACACCGTAATATTCCCTCAAATCCATCTTCAGATTTTTTTTGGAAATCACAGGGGAAGAGAGAGTTCTTGGGTTAACTCCTGAAAGTGTCTCTCCTCAGAAAAGGGCCATACTGAATCCAGACTTGTAATTGGTGAGAATTATACCTGCACTGCATTTATAGGGTTTTGATTTATGAAAGATAGATTGGGTCGTCATCTTTAGCTTTCCCTTTCTTGTATAAAACAAAATTAAATTTTAAATTTAAATACATATAGTTAATCTATGCTGATTAACTCTATAATATAAATTGATGTATACTAATCAAAATTGAGCTGCATAGAGTAAAAGTCTTATTTTAATTATACACTCATATTAATGGAATTCTTATGCCGATTTGACTATGCATTTCACAGGCTTTGATTTGAATCTTTTTAAGGATAGAGAGAGAGAGAGAGTGAATGGTGGGGGATAGGAAATGACGTGAAAAATGAGACTCACCGATCACTGATTGGTGGACAAAGAATTGTCCCAAAAGAATTATATATATATATAACTACGTACTGGTTGTTGGCGATAGCTATTAATAAGGATACGTATATGAACGAAAGTTGACACAAAAATGCACAAATTTCTCACATATTGACATTCAAGGAACCGATGATCGAATAGGAGAGTGCAAACACAGAAGCATTTGGTCTATATACCTAAACGGAGAAAATTAAAGTAACCCAAACTCTCTCAAACAGTAGAATTAATAAGGACTAGTTAGACGGAATGTTGTACGTTTCCTGTTATATTAAACTTTGATTCCTCTAAGCTAAGTAAGTCAATAATTTAATTAAGAATAAAAGTGTACACCTGATGATCTGATTGATGATGGCTAGCTTCAATTTCAATTCTCAGTTCAGCATGTTGTACGCGCTCCCAGAAGCTTCCCAATTGCCACATGGATCTCAAATTAATTCAAAGAGAAACAGCCTAATTCCCCTTTAAAACCCCTCACTTTCTTTGGTCAATGAATTAATGGCACCATCTGTTTGAATCTTACTACTACACTTGTTGAAGGTGGCATGCATGGCGCTATTTAATTATATAACAGGCAATTAGAGGTAAGCTCAAATTTTTGTTATTAAATTCTCAGTTTACTCTCATTTAATTACTCATATTAATATCATTACATTTATTTCACTTACTCACAATGTCTTCTCACCTCACATTCTATTGTTTACACACGTCTTTTTTCTATACTTTTCTTTTTCTCTCTTATGTTCTCTCTTTGGGTATCTATTTTCAGAAAAAAAGTTTCATTTATTTTATATATATTATGTCTAACTAATTTTAACTAACATTTTTATTGATATGATCATGCTAGTTGTCTTTTATAAAAAGGAACGGAGAAAGTTGCTTTTGTTAATGATTCCTCGTAGGACATGCATACTAATTCAAAATAAGTGATAACACGCTTATAAAAATATTTACAATTTTTTTAAAATACGATACTAATCAATAGTAGCATTTGAGTCCATCTAACCTTGATTATTAGCTAAATTTTTTCTAATAGAATCAACCCTCGTTGTTGGTTGATATATATATATATATATCTACTCTAATTTGTAAGTGGCATATGAGACGACAGATATATAATTAATGTTTTGCTCATATTGCATGATGATCCCGCGTGGTACCCACATAACACACACACACAGAGGTCTACCACTATGACGGTGATTATATATATTATTGCACGGAGTTTTTATGTTGTTTACAACTATCCTCAACAGTAGCAGGTGTCTTCAATCATAAGCAATACTCATTCTCATTAGTGACAGTAGTTGTATCTATTATATACTCCCCTCTCTCCCAGTAGAAAAATTAGATAATTAATTCAGATTCATTGAAGAAATTAATCGAGTTAGTTATTTGTATCAAATGAGTTAATTTTTCTAAAGTAATAAATTTTATCTTCACTACCCTTAAATGGAAACCTCTCAACATATACAATTAATACAGATATCTTAGAAAAACAATTTAAATTGAAAAGACAAAATGGATCAAAGAAAGTATATAGTTCTTCAGCTAGCTCTTACACAGAGGGAGGGTTTGCATGAAATCACGGCAAGGGGAAAAAAAGAGAATCCATGAGGTTAACAAAGTGTTTTAAGACTTTATATATGGTGACCATATGTAATTAACTAGCTAGCACTAATAGGAATGTACAGAAATCAAATGAAGGGCATATATATGTGAAGAAATTAAATTAAAGTAATTCGCTGTACGTTGTCCTCTTTAATGAAAACAATTCATAATTGTGCAACGTGTGATTGATTCTTTTTGGACGCATCTTTGTAAAAAATCAGGCTCCATTACAAGACCGCCATCTCAAGGTTGTTATCTTGTTCATCAATCTTCTCAAAAACACCTGTTTTATACCAATTTCCATGATGTTAGAACTAACAATTTGCCTGTCTCGATCAAACACTAAATTGATCGATCAGTTGTCTTGTTTTCTCGTGTACGTACAGCTGCCTAGTTTCCTCTATGTATCACCATCCATTGTATCAAGACACACACACACACACAGCATCTAGTCGTTGAAAAAAAAAACTTACAATTATTGAAGGCCTCTCTGTTGTCTGCTTGTCAATCCAAGTTCTTTCTAGAACATCATTTGCCCATCAAACTGAGATTACAAGACTCAGGGCATGCAAAGCATTCTTAATTAATTCTCAAATTGTTTGGATCATTTGAATAAAAAAATCCTAATTTCACCACATCTATTAGAATAATGATACTCTTTTATGCTCCTTATAAGGGTAGGGCTACTTATCACATGAACCAACAACTTATTGGTACTATATCAGAAGACAACCCAACAACAGTCTATCATTTTCCATTCATATATAGTGATGCAATGTTAATTATTATACTTACACATCACAATGTCCCGGTGAAATATATTTCCATAGATATACTTAATTAATTTCTCTCGGGAAGTTATAAACTAGTCAAATTACTCCAACGTTTTCTTGTCATATCCATCATCATAATATGCATAGAATTATTTTTGTTTGGCCGAAAATATTGAATTCCAAATAAACGAGCATGGTTCATACACTACCACAAAAGCAAAGGTCTAATTCTGGTACGGATATGTGGCCACCAAGAGAATATAAAATGGCCCGAAGAATAATTCTGTTTCCTGTCAACTTTCAAGTGCGATCAGGTAAAAGTTGCGAGGCTGTTAATGTTGGTGTTTGACTGGAAACTAAAACTCTCCGTAATTGAAGGACTTAGTCAGTGGTGGAGCCATAATAGAAGCAGAGGAAAGAAGAGACAAGTTAATTAGTGTGCTGCCTGTACTAAAACAAGGGGAAAAAAAAAGAAACGTACATAAATAGATTGAAAGATCTATGAAGAGGTCCCAAATACAATCATGATTACCAAAAATCAACATCGGTGTTCTTGTTTTCTCTCCTCATGCATGGTTAATATGAATATATGATTGATTTCTTCCTTCTTCTTTTTTGCTGAATACATACATCCTTCAATTGAAGACAATGATATTTAAAATATTATTAGGTATTAAATTGAGACAATATTTCTCAAAACATGAATTCAAATTTTGATTCACTATATTATAAAATATGAACATCTTCGCTGGACCCAACTTCAATTATGATTAAGTTCATTTTCACTCTCGTTGTATTTACTATGTATTAGGGATAAATTAAAATGACCTTTATGATTTTTTTTCCAGTAGGATATCAATTTTTATTTGGTTGTACCGCCAACAAAAAGAAGTCGATCTTTCTTATGATTTTCTTTAAACTCTTTTGTAATTTATGTTACCATTAATCTGTATCTAATGATGCTACTTTCCTTTCATGTTTTAATAACAAAATAGTTTTGTGGGTGTTAAAATAATACGTGGTGTTTTATTACTAAGGGTTTGTTTCATTTATACGGAGAACAATTTTTATAACTTTAAAATCCACCAGATCAGACTAAGCCACTAGATATTTTTAATAAAACTTAGACATAGCAAATAAATTAATTAATTGAGCGATGACTAAAGTCGCATTAAACTTGAATAAACATCAATTAACTTGTACACGTAAATTCTATCTGAAAACCCATTCAAAGTGACCACTCTTTGAGGAAAGAAGTTGAACGCTTGAAATATATTGTAGTGGACATTGACATCATATAGAGACTTTAATGAGAGGAAGGGTCATTTAACTTGACGATAATAATTGTGGTTTTTGGGTTGGTATGTCAAGGAAGCAGACAACTTCTACATCAATTGACCATTTCACTTTTCCTCTTTTTCTCACACGGAAGTTTTGAGGCGTTATTGCTGTTATACCAATCAACTCACACATTAATTAATCATTCTTAATTTCAAGGGCAAGATCCACCCAAAGGCATTAACTATAATGTAATGTTCAAAACTTTAAATTCGATCCAAAAAGACCTTTTCTCATTAACTATGAATTCCACAAGCTTCCCAAGGGGAGAAAAAAGCATAACTATATTAATTGGGGTTGTTTCTCATGGCTTTAAACAAAACACGTTTACACAAATTGAGATAAAAATCATCTCATGTACTTACTTTGTAGATTGTGAAACACGTCAAAAAAAATAGAAAAAATTCATTAAAACTATATTTATAAATTATGAATTGTGTCACTCATAGGAGACTCATGCAATACAAAGGGAAAACGCGTCCTGTAGTGAAAAATTCAACAGGTAGCACTTTTAGACGTTGTTTGCTACACAGGCTTAAAGTTTGCTGAATTGAATTAAGGATAAGAATGGGAGTGGGAATGCGAATTTAAAATTATGTTTGGTATGGTATGGATTAATGCTGCTAAAGAATGTTTACATTAATTTTATTTATAATTAGTGATAAATTGTAAAAAGATTATAATAGCAAGTAACATACTTTTACTCATTCCCTAACCCAATCTCAATCCCACACCCTCAGTTCTCTGTATCAAATATGGCCTTTATAATCAAGTTATAAACAGTTTCATTCATTTCTTTAAAAAGCTGATGTATGGGACCACAATAATTAAATTAATGGTTTCAAATCTTTCATCATTGCTATGAATCCGTCAAGTAATTAGCTACCAACTACGAAAAACTGGTTTTTGCCCACTTAGTGTGAAAACAGAACCTTCTTTTCCAACCATATGTGCGCCTTCCAACACCAACTTTTCCCCTAAATGTGATGAAAACGCAGATATGCAGTGATTTCCTTGGCCCAAAACAACTCCAGTGATTTGTAGGTTAAATTATACAATTTGATCCTTATGTTTTAAATAAGTATTAACTTATTAAAATTGAAGGAGTAACAGATATCAATTTCTATAACTATTTTTCTTATTCTCTTTATTTAATCCACCACTAGGATTCGGATTACATTTGTAAAGCGTATAACAATAATTGCGCTTGCATCAAGGCATGGATTATTATAGCTAGGCAGATTCCTCATAGGCTCTTTCACAATCTTTCAAGCACAAAATGTACCCGTTTGGAAACGCGGTAAATAAGTACTTTTGCGTAAGTTGAGGTAAATATATGGAAAAAATTATCTCGTTTTGCAGAAAAACACTGTTGAATGTGCGTTTGACTTTTAGAAATGTTATTCCAAATAAATCCAATATAACACATTCGAAAATGCTTTTTAATCGTCTTCTTCTGCCTACAGCCTAGCTAGAGCTTCTCTTTTTCCTTTCAGTTTCCATTGTTAACAGGTTAATTTGACATTTAACCAAGAAATGATTGATTAGGTTTACATGTTAAGGGATAAAAGCCTTCATTCTCGGCCAATCAGACTATAAACTGTGAATTTAAACAATTTAAAATTAAAATATCTCTAACTTCAGAAAAGAAAGTATCCCAAGTGTATGAAATTTAGTTGTATTTCTTAATTTCCCTCTCTCATCCCCCCCCAAAATCATTTTCATGATTAATTAAGAGGCATTTTATATCCTGTTAATTTCAAAAGATCTTTGAATTTTGAAATCCGCATAACATTAATGTTCAAATGTTAACAAATAAAAAATGATGTCTAGCTATTCTAATTTATCTATACATATGGTTTAACATGTTCTCGAGTCTAAGATAATAGGAAGAGTGGACGACTCTACGACTCTTTATTACTTCACTAGCTTACACTTGGGCCGCCAGAATATACTCTATTATTTGCCGTTGAATGATGGATATATATACATAATGGGCTTGTTTGGGAGGCCGTTTGCCTCCCCAAAAATCATTCCTGCGCTTACCGAGACAAAATTTCTCTCACATATTTACCTCAGAATCTGTGTCTGTTTTCCCAACAGACTATTCAAACAAACACAATATGATGTTCTTAAAAGTTTTTTTTAAAAAAATAGAAGCTTTGTACTATTTAAGAAGTATTCCACTCATCTGGTAATTAACATGCCCCAAATGGTAGTTTCCAAAACCCTAAACACCTGTTTTCTCAGGTTAGTAAAATGAAAAAAATATATGAATATATAAATATATAGACCGCAGATTTCATGCATGTATCGCATACAATTTGTTTTTTTTTGCCCCAGCATTGCATACAATTTGATAGTTCAATTATATAATTGATTCATTCACTATTGTGAATATTGTGGATTTGTAAAAGTTATATTTTATATTTCTGATTAATAACGTCTTATATAGATGTTGAAGATTGATAGATATGACTTGCAGCTTCATTTTTTCAAAGTGAAAGTTATTATATTATCATTGTAGGTAATATATATAGTGATAAACCATGAGATTAACCCATGGGCAAAAGTTTAGACTTTATGCGCTGTCTTTATAATTGTTTAATCTTTAATTATTCGCATTAATAATGCCTAACTCGTGTTTATTTATAAGGCTCTTTAGTTTATTTAATCGTTAATAAAAGGTAATCCAAAAAATTAACTGGATCATTATTTTCTTTTATTCAAAATATTGAGTGAATTAAGATACTCGTAGATTTTTTTTAAAAAATATATATATATGTGAAGTGATTGGTGGAGTATTACTAAAAAGCAGAAAGGGAATACAATTTATTTTCTAAGATTCCAAAGTAGAAAAGGAAGAAAAGGTATAGAGCGAGAGGCAAATAATTGAATGGTGTTGTGTTGGGAGGGTTAAAACCTGCAGATTCAATCATTTCTCTGTCTTTCTTCTAATAATGCTGTTCCCATCCACACACCTCTTCCCACCTTCAACGTTCAATGTATTTCTTCCCTTTCTCCCGTCCCTGTACTTTCCCTATCCTTCTTAGGACAGGATATTATATAGAACAGATCAATGTGGCCTAATTAAGCTTTTTCAATACTGCCCATATTTAAAGTTGTTGTGACGTGATTTAAAGATCCTCAGTTCAAATTATAGAAATAATCTCTATGCTCATGGGGTGAGATGGAGTACTTATATCTCTCACCGCACTCCACTTGGTGGAAGTATTAGGCACCGGGTTGCTTTTAACCTATTTATATATATATATATTCATTAACAATGAGAGAGAACGTAATATAAATCTGAAAAGTTTATATTTAAACATGGATAAAATTAAAAAATATTAAGACAAAGCTAATGACTTGAATGCCTTGTAATAGAAACGGAGGGAGTAAGAAAACTGATGAATAATTGCCAGCCATTGATTGGTCCAATTCGCACCAATACTTCTTAATGATGTATAACGGTGTTGTTGATCAAAGCATTTAATCATAGAGACCTAAAAGATTAGAAGAAACAAGAACAGAGATACTGAAATTGGGAGGTCTAGGTTTTGCTGTTGGAGTCTGAAGAGTCAATTAGATTAGGACATCTTCGCTATTCACCATAGAGCTACTTGAGCCCTTGTTTGTCTCAGCCCACTAGGCCACTACTTATCCCACACAAACTCTATACTTTGAATTTTGCTCTTCTTACTCGTATAAATTGACTTCGCATGTTTTTTTTTTAAATTGACTTGCTTTGGGTTGCAAGGATCAATGCAGCCTCCCTTAAATAGTAGAATAATAACAATAATGTCTCCTGTGATAACAAAAAAAGAAAGAAAGAAACTGCTACTACAGAAGAGAAGAAGAATAGGAGTCAAAATTGTGTCAGAAAAATGAATACAGATTAAGTACAGTTTCCAAATCAAGGGCTCACAACAAGACATCTTTCCTTTATAGGCTCCTCTTCATCGGTAATGAATAGCAGTGAGTACTCATTTTTCACGCTCTTTGCCGGTCCCTTCGCAGATATACATAGAGGACGCCACAGTGATAATAGGGATTTGACTCTTTGTTTTTACTTTTTTGGGAAGCCAAACGCTATAATATATACCAAATATATATCTCTAGCTAGCTGCTTTGAACTTCCATGTGAAAAGGCCCCGAATCTTACATGAGCTACATATTTGCGATATGCTTTGCTTCTTTTTTATATAAGCCATGATGATTCAGATGGAATAAAATCTTTGATCCGAAGGTGTAACGGGAAATGCCATGTTTTCCTTTGTTGCTAGACGCAGAGTGAATAATAATTGAAGAGGCTATTTGCCTCTCGTGACTTGACACACACACAATGAAAGATCAAGACATCATGCCTATTGCCTAAGCTTAGCTTCTTAGGTTGTAAGATCGGCTTCCGCACGCCTCTCTTTTCTTCTGATTGCCCTGTTCCATTGTTTTACTCGCTTGTTGTCTCACAAATACAGGTCTCATCGATCTAACTAGGATCTCATAGCTGAACTGCCCTCTTTAATTTCCCCTTTTTTCTTAAAAAAAGAAGGCCCAACAGAATAAACAGTGACGGAGCACGTCAACTCTTTCAGAACCTTTTTGAATTTGAGCAGCACCTAAAATACGTAGCAGACATCAGTTCATATATATAGCCACCAGTTCATTCAGTTTATACTATGGCAGGATAACAGTAATATTTTTTTTTTGGTTGAATGATTTTTAAAAAATGTAGATGAAGTAGAATGATTTCATGAGATGTAATTTATATCGTATAATAAGTACTAGAATTAATTTTTATGAATAAAAATTTATTTAGATAAATGTTTAAAAAGTAATTTTTAGTGAAAAATAATCTAAAAATGCTTTAAAATAATATAAAAATATATGAATTTCATTAAATCACATATATTTATATTATATATTATTTTATATATTGTTATTTGGAAAAATAATGTAAGAAAAATAAACTTTTTCCATTGCTGCTTGTTCCTTTTTTTTTTTGGTCATTGCTCCTGTTCTTGGGGGAAAATGATTCAAGGTCCAGAGGGAGGGAGGAGGCGTCTAATCCTTCATATTCTTGTGGCTGCTCCTTCCCTTTCTTTTGGTAGCCTCTCATCTCTCTCTGTCTCTTCCCTTTCTCGGCTACTGTAAGGAGCAAGAAGATGAAGGTATTGGAGGCGTCGTGACCGCTGACAAGAGAAGGAGGAGGAGGAGACGATGGTAATAAAGGAGAGTTGAGATTGGCGGAGAAAAAAAATTCGAGAAGTCATTTTATCCCTCCGGAAGCAGCTTCTCATGACTTCTGGTCTGAATGAGCCTTTGGCCCACAAGCTATTTTACAAAAATACCTGCTCAAACAAGCCTTAGTCCCAGAAGTCATTTTGCTCTTCCAAAAGTAGCTTTTTCTGCTAATAAATATCATCATATTCTGGCTAGTTAAAATCGTCCAAACTTTCCGTCAACTTGAAGGACATTTATCAAGTTATCAACCGTTATTATCTACAGCACGTTCGGATATGTTGGGATAATACATGTATACACACACTCAAGTTAACAGTGTTCCATTTTGTTTGGGGAAGATGAAATTTTAATCAGTTGGATTCTTAATCATTTTTTTTTGTTTTTTTGGGGGGGGGGGGGGTTGGAGTTCGGGGGCTTCACATTCAATGATGCATGATACAGCAACACGGATATCTTCTTACAGGATCGGATGAGAGAGATGGAAGGAGCAAGTAATTCACTATACAAGTTAAAAGGCATCAATACGATACATTCACATGTACATCCATAGGATCATTGTAAAAAACTCCTGCTTCTGCAACGTGAATTCTTTAAAGCAATGACACCTAAAAAAGAATGTGAGTATACTTAGTTTAGGTGGTAAGCGATCTCACTCTGAAAGAAAAACAATACAGATTCAAATCTAGGAAAGCATACTTATTAGAAGAAGTGAAAACTCTTTTATAAAATCAATTTTGAAATAAATTATATATCTATTTTGTTTAACAGTCTTCATTCATTATTATAAATGGAATGTTCTTCAACACAAGATAAAAAATGCTTATTCATGATGTTGACAGCTAGCTGAATGAACAATGATTTACAGTGCGTGATCCAGAGTGATTTTACGCAAGCAGAGGTAAAGAGGTAAATATGTAAGAGGAGTTTTGTTTCAACTTGTGTACAACGTGATTTCAACTTGAAACCCAAACAAGCATATAGTGTCATTGAAGAGGCATATATGGAGAGAAAGTACTTATGATTCCGATCCCAAATTTTTGTGCCAATTCCTTTCATATTTATGAAAGACAAACTTGGATAATAAGATCTACTTCGATTGTAAAGAACATTTTTAGGCGTACGTACGTAATGACCGTGAAGACAAGGTTTCATATATTTCACAAAGTTGGTTCACTTAATTTGTGTCAATATATACCTGGACATGCCAAGACCATTACACCTACAAACATACTTGACCCATAAAAACATATCGTATGATATTAATAGATCGAGCTTACAGAGAGTTCAACACAAACTGAAACCGCTTTGATAATATTAAAACATACAGCTGCAACACAGAGGGATATATAAGTTGCCCTGCAGGTTTGGCAATTCTGATTCCCTCCAAATTAAACAAGCTAATTAAAATTTATTCCGGCTATTACACACGCGTACACATGCACAAATACACAAAGCCATTACTATAGCTAATAGGTAGAGATATGATGATGGATATGATATAGTGAATATGATCAGATATCATGTTGTGGTGGCACAGAGCTGCTGATGAGTGGTTTGAATTGATCAACGTCTTCTGGCAGCAGTTTCCCTCTGAGCATTGAAGAACACGGCGGCCACCGGAGCTCCGAGCTCGTTCTCGTCGGCATATTTCCTTGCGTTGAATCCGTCTCTTGAAGCTGGTATCTTCATCACTGTCTGTCTTCGTTTCTGCTTGTATAGCAGAAACACATACCTGTGTATCCCTATATTCGGGCTTGGCATTTCATACTTCACCAACTCTTTTCCTGCCATAATTTTTTAAGGAAAGAACAAAAGGTTATAAACTGAAAGCCACTCATATATTCTTCATGCTTGCTTTTATGGGAACTAAAGGGCAAAAGCACTCACCAAATGAAGCATCCGTTGTGCCTGGAATGTCTGTGACTATCCTGTGAATATAATTAGAAATCACCAAACACTTCCCCTTAGTGGACTTATCTCAGTGTTATTTACACACACACACACACATCTCAATGATCAACCACTTGCCTTTTCCGCCAGAGATAACAAGAAAGAGAAAGATTCAGAGGGAAATTTTGATCACTCCTAGCTACTACTCCAGTAATTTAACACATCATACATAAATTACTGAATTAGCTTAATGGTTAAGATGGGTATTGGAATACTTGTCTTTATGATTAAAAGATTAAGCTTGAATTCCAATTATGAAGTCAAACTATTATTAAGAAAACCAAGTATAAGAGATACGCTCGTGAGTCATATACCACTGTAAGTGTTCTCTGAGGTATGGGTCACTAGGGCCAGGAACATCTGGATCTGTCATGACCTAAGGAAAATCCATAGCGCATGTATTAATGGAAAAAGGGAGAAGATGATGATGAATTAGAGGAAGATGAAAAGTGAAGGAGAATGGAAAAGTACCAAAGTGAAGAAGGATCTCATATCGCCACCATGAACCTCAACTTTGGGCTTAGAGGTCACTGCAGAAGGGAAAAACTCATGACCGTTGTAAACCTGCTTGTTGGAGTTGTAAGTGACAGTCATTTTTACTGTAGGAGTGAAGCAATCAATGACATCTCCAATCACCCTCCCCACAGCTAGAGGATCTGCAGTTACCATTTTCATGGTGGCCATATGAACAAAAATTGATTCAAGTATAAGAAGAGAAAATGAGTTTTGTGAGAGTAGTATAAGAAGAGAAATGCGCAGTAATTAAAGTTGAAAATTTCCAAGGATTTGCGTGCAGAGTGTGTGATCGGACCCCTATATTTATAGAGCAGAGATCCCCTCTTAATTTCAAGTTATTATGATCAAGGTTTCACTAGACATATATATTACAGATCGAGGATATAAGAAATGGCTAGGATTGAGTTGCATAGTGTTATTAAACTATAGCTTTAAGTGATGTGACTTGAGGTTCTAAAGCCTTTATTTCCGAAAAAGAGAATATTTTCGCAGGTTATATATAATAGATGCATTTACAATCAAATTGACGAAGTTTAATAACAAAAATTACTTCACCCTCCATATTCTCTGGTCTATCTTTCTACGTGTGCACCACGTTTAGACAGAGAGTATATTCGGGTTTAAATCATAAGGAGAGGAACTAATGGCTTGTTTGGTACGTTGGAATTGATTTTGGTAGAAATGGAAATGGAGATGGAGATGGAAATGGAAATGAAGATGGAAATGAGGATGGAAATGGATATAAATATAGGGGGAAAAATGAGGGGTCAAAAAATCAATTCCATGGGTTACATCATGAAATTCATTTCTACTCATTTTGAATTCCATTTCCATTTCCATTTTCAATTTCACCCCAATTCCACCGTACAAAACATAATATAAGAGAATTGAGCTTGACGATCAGTACATGCACCCACAACTAAAAACAAAATAAATGAAATTTACAGGCAACGACAGAATATATAATAAGGTTTCAAAAGAAGTGGCCAAGATGATTGAAGTTGACATTGGTCAATTGAAAAAGTGGTTTCGAATTCTGACTGTCGATAATTCCAGTTTTACTGTATGTACGTACGTGTATGTATCGTTTGGATAATAAAAGAATATATGATTATATTATAGTTGATGATGATTTTAAAAAGTCCAGATTCTTTTGCTGAATAATCGCTAATTTGTGTGGATAATAATATATAAACTTTTAAAAATTCATCTTATAACCTCATGATGACACCAACATTTTCTCCTAGAGTTTGAGTCTTCCATATATGGATATAACAAGTACCTGAATTTAATTATGGGTAATTTTTTTAAAAAACATCTGTACGTATGGGAAATATCCTCACCCTATGGTGCTTTAATTATATGGTTTCAATATAGGAGAGTGGCTATTGGCTTCTCATGATAAATAAAATACAATGATCAGGATAATGGAGTATCTTTCTTAGTGTATATTGGGATAAAGATAGGATATAGGAATTCTGGTTCTATGTCGTGATCATTTAGCCATGATCATTTAGCCAAGAAAATATAAGATGGGAATTATTTTAGGAAAAATTAATGAAAAATATGTTTGAAAATCTGATATGAGTTCACATAAAGAAAATACCAATTGTTTACATGATATCCTACACAAAAAGTATTAACGCTCTAATTCAGGCCATCTTGAATTATAAAATTTTAAATTAAAACTTTTTAATTTACCGACTCTCTCTTATTTTAAGACACATAATATAATTTTGAGTAGAAGTATGTAAAGTTGTGAAGTGTAAAGAATGAGAATTAAAGGAGATATAATTTGGCTAGCTTTTGCATTAAGGGTATAAAAAAGTGAAATTCCTAGGCGTGGGTGCAGCAAGAACCTTCCTTATCTGCCGATTATTAGGATAATCTAAGACAGTATAATTAAAGCTCCTCCACTCACATAAAACCTATGTTTCAGTGGTTAGTGTCTTTTCAATATTGTGTGTACATATATATATGTATGTGCTCAAAGATGGTATAATTATTGTCCTTCAATTCTTACATTATCATCATATTCTCAGCTTGGACCACATCTTACATGTATATATGCTGTAATAGCTAATTCCTTAGATTTGAAAATATGAATTCATTTGCTTAAAAAAGGCAACTCATCCCAACTAGGTAAGAACCTAGCTAGATGCTTTCCTACAATTCCCATCAATATATTAAAATTTAGGAGTTTGTTATTTAAATTGCCTTGAACTGGGTAGAATCTTCTGATTTATTTCCACAATGCCCTCCTGCTAAAGAACAGGGCACAGGACCCGAATTCAGCCTTCCTTCTGTTATTTAATCGATCTTCATCAGTTTCTTTTTTTTCTTTTTTTATTATTGGTAATGCTATTTCCCTTTATATAAACCTGCCTAATCAGAAATTCATTCATAGGCATATTTTTTATTTATTAGGGAGGATACTTTAGATTTTTAAGGTTCATGATTAGACTAGAGGGTCCATGAAAAATGCCCAATATCTAAAATAATTTACTGGTTTTTCACATGTAAGTGTGTTAAATTAATGTTCATGAAAGTGGTCTAAAATAATGTCAAACTAACCATACATGTATATATGTGCCTAATCAAAATGTTACAATAACAACATAAAAAATGACACGACAGGTTCACTCCCACCATCGCTCCCGAGATAATCTTGTTTTATTTTGTATTCTTATTCTTCATTTATAAAAAATAGGGGGGAAGCGACTTTTGTGGTATTATTATAATTAATTAATCGTGGAAGGCATTAATTATTCTGATGTGAGAAAATAGATGTCAAATTTTTTTTTTTTTTGGATTACATAATGAAATTGTAACACACTCTCTTTAATTAGTACTCATGAAATAACATGAAGAAAAAAATGAGCATGTCGATCACTGTATGTTTGGAAAATAATTCTCCAGATCAATCTCGGTCGGATGATCTGCCCTTAATGGGTAACGTTTAAATTATACATGCCCTTCACTGGCCTGGATCCACCAAACCAATATAATTTACAATAACATTTAAAATTTATAATTTATACTATTCACAAATCACAGTGTGTTACAATAACGTACAGTAATAAATTTTATCCCATTACATACATATGATGAGTTATATAATTAATTGTATGAAGTTATTGTACTCTTCCAACAACAAAATCTTTATACATATGTGATAATTAAAATCAAGGTCTTGTTCAATATTTCATTGAACATTCTTTTCAATATTTCTTTAGTTCAACTTATTTAGAGCCTTCATGTGAGAGAAGAGAACAGTCTAAGCATTGTTTGATTTGAAGAATGGAATGAATGTGAAAGAATAAATTGAATAAAACTTTATTTTCATATATGAAATTCCAATAATTTGTATCTTTACATAAGTACTAAAAAATAAAATTATTTGTTGAAATAAAAACCAAAGGAAGCCTTAATATAGAAGATATGGTGACTGGATGCTCGAAGATGGGAATTGGATAGTGAGTATTGGGTCAATACAGCCCATTCTGTGTTTTATAAGATCAAATAAAATGTGGTAGAAAGAAATTTACAAATTTTGAGATGATTTTATGGATATCAAGATATTTTTTACTGATTTCAAAATATCTTTTTACGAATTTTGAGATATCTTCTATCTTAGTTTCTATATACCGTTGGGAGAAAGTTTCCCGTACAATATTGGAGGTTTTTTTTTTTTTTTGAGTGAATGCAAAACGTTGGAGTTGATAACGAACACGCGCGAGTCCAATTGTCAACGTGAATGCAAATGCGAGAAAGTGGACAATTTATGGATATGATTACTGGTACTACGGTTAGAATTCCTGCGGGAAAATTTCGCAACCATGATAGGTGCATCATCATGTGTTTCTGTTCCTGGAAACCCCGTAGCCATCTTGTTGGAGAAATGCAGAACTCTGCGGCAAGTGCGTCAACTTCATTCCTATATGATCAAAACAAACCTCGTCAATCACACATTGTCCGTCTCTAAACTCATCTCTGTTTGTTCTCGCACCTGTGGACTCGACTATGCCTTGTCCATTCTTCTTCGAATTCAAAACCCCACTTCGTGCCTCGTCTTTTGCCCTGTCATCAAGGGCTTTTCTGAAAGTTCAAATCCTTTTCAGGCTGTTATGCTCTATTCCCACATGCTATTCTGCTTAGAAGATTTTCGGGAAATTGATTTCTCTGTTCCCTCTGCACTCAGAGCTTGTGGCAGATCCTCTGCGTCCAGAGAAGGGAACCAAATTTTCTGTCACATACTGAAGACCCATCTATGGTTTGACCCGTTTGTGACAAATTCTGTGGTTCGTATGTGGTTGGAACTCGGTGAGATCGAACTTCCGAGATCGGTGTTTGATAGAATGCCTGTGAGAGACTTGATTTCTTGGAATTCCTTGATTACGGGTTGTTTGAGGGTGGGCGAGATTGAGCTTGCACGTGAACTGTTTGAGAGAATTCCCGAACGGGACCTGGTTGCATGTAACTCTATGATTGATGGGTGTGCAAAGCAAGGAATGTATAAGCTTGCTGAGGATATTTTTACGACAATGAAGGTTAAGGATTTGCTAACGTGGACGACAATGATTTCCGCTCACGTTCTTAATCAGCACCCCATGAAAGGCTTAGCTTTATTCGGAGAAATGTTGAGTAAAGGATTCGACCTGATGCCCCTGCTATTATCAGTGTCCTTTCAGCCATTGCTGATCTGGGTTTTGTTGAGGAAGGAAAATGGATACATACTTACATATCTACCAATAAGATAGATTGTTGTTCTAGTTTTATTGGATCAGCTCTCATAAACATGTATTCAAAATGCGGCCAAATCGAAAATGCCTACCATGTATTTAGAAGCATATCTCATCAAAGAAACACTGGGGATTGGAATTCCATGATATCTGGGTTTTCCATCCACGGGCTTGGCCATGAAGCCATCGAGCTTTTCTTGGAGATGGAAAGAGAAGAACTTAAGCCTGACGATATCACTTTCTTGGGACTCCTGGGTGCTTGCAACCATGGAGGCCTAATGAATGAGGGTCTATCCTATTTTGAAGCCATGCAGGTGAAATACCAGATTGTTCCCAAGATTAAGCACTATGGATGCATCGTTGACCTTCTCGGTAGATCAGGTCATTTAGAACAAGCACTTGAGATCGTATACGATATGCCTGTGGAGCCTGATGTTTTAATCTGGAAGACCATTCTGAGTGCGAGCATGAAGCATAATAACATCGAAATAGGTCAGATTGCTGCAATGCGAGCTATGGATTTGGCTCCAGAGGACTCAAGTTGTTATGTTCTCCTCTCAAATCTGTATGCCAAATTGGGATGGTGGGATGACGACATGACGTGGCTAGAGTTAGAACAATGATGAAAAAGAGAGTAAGAAAAATTCCTGGGTGCAGCTCCGTCTTTGTGAATGGTAAAGTTCATGCATTCCTAATTGGGAAAGCAATAGATGTGGAAAGCAACCAAAAGATCCTCTCCATGATAGAGGAAGTGATCTCTAAGTTGAAATTTGAAGGGTATGAGCCTGAACTTAATGGAGTTCTTCTGGATCTTGAAGACGATGATGAAAAGGAAGGCCATTTAGCACTTCACAGTGAGAAGATGGCTCTTGCATTTGGACTGCTGAATACCTCTTAGGGGATCACCATTCATATAGTGAAGAACTTGAGGATTTGCTGTGACTGTCACTCGTTCATGAAGCTGGTTTCCAAAGTATACAAGCGCAGAATTATTGTAAGAGACCAAAACCGTTTTCATCATTTTGAAAATGGTTATTGCTCTTGCAAAGATCATTGGTAATTTCGATGTTTAGTTACTGTGAAGAGAGCATGAATATATATGTATATGGGCAAGGGGGTAGATTTGATTGGGTTACGTTGGACCGATACCATTTCACTTTGCTTCAGCAACTGAATTTAAAAATGGTCTCGTCTATTCCATGGAGAGAAGGTAATGCGGTTAAATAATTCATAATATAATTGAGCTAAAAAAAAGGTTAAAAGGAAAAGGGCATTTCGCTTTTTCACTGCTTGCATATATTAAAGCGCGTTTATTGGGTGGCTAGTAAATACAGCGAACCAACCCCATCAAACCCACTGCCCAAGCACACAGTTGCCGCCGAGGAACTGTCATACCAGGTCCCCCCTCCACGTGTCAGTAAATACCATACCCTTCCATACATGTTTTCAGTTCTTCTATTATATATAAAAGTAAAAATTATATTATAAATTAGTCCCTTAATCTTAATTCAATTATGAACCATCTTTTAACCACTATAATTATTATAATATCCACATCCAAACTTTACTTGCCTCAGCACCGCCAATCATAACTCGCATTGAAATCGAAGCATTCAAGCCAAGAGTGTTAAAAATTTTGAATTATTATGAATAACGCCCCGTATGGAAAAAAAATGAGGACTGGATTGAAATATTTATACGAATGGAAGGACAAAATATGCAAGAGCGAAACTCATTTCCTCGAAAAAGACTAAAAAAAAGTAATCTCCGTCAGATCATAATAATATCATATACCTCCCTCACTTCCAAACAAAATTTTTATTCAAGATGGTGCCAATGGCAGTTAAAGTCACAGTGTGTTGCATCTTTCCTCACCCTCTTCCTTCTGATACCTCTCTAGTTCCGTCCTTCTCTCTTTCCGATTCTCTCGCCGTTCAATTTCAGGTATTTTTGTCCATGTTTTCTTATTCTCTGTCATCATCGATCCGATGCCGATTCGATTCTCTCTCTCTACAGATTTAATCTGCTCCACCGTTTCACTTTTCTTTCTTCCATTTTTCTGTATTTTCCATGCCGTTCTTATTCATATACATGGATGCATGCGACATGCAAGTATCATACTTACTTCCCTGCTATCTTCATTTGCATCAGCTTCCCAGATCAGTGATTATAATTCTCTCTGTCGTAATGTCAATAGTGATTTCGTTTTTCTATTTAATGAATTTCATATGTGTATATTCCGTTAGAATGGCTTATAATTGCGTTGTTCTTAATTAATGCGATTTGATAGAAACTGAGAATTGATCTCCGGTTGCCGAAGTTCAATTTGTGCGTGTTTCATGATCAATAATGCTAGTTTCAGAGACAGAAACGGTCGCTTCCCAAAAGAGCCATACCCAACAGTTGGCTCCTTCGTCTCTATCCCTGCCTCTTCCGCAATTGCAGCATGAATCGCCGCTAAAAGAAACCTCGATTTCTTCACCGAACATTCATCAAAATTCAATACTCTCTCTCAACCTTGACGAAATCCAAATCAAGAGCGGAAGGATGTTTGGCTCAATGAGCATGGACGAATTCCTAGCCAACATTTGGAATTCCGACTGTAACCAGGTCGATTTACAACCGCCGCCCCCTGCCAGTGAAGAATTGCCCGTTCAAAACAAAAACGCAGGTGCAGGAACAGAACCCGTTATCTCCCAACAGGACTCATTGTCTGTTCCTCCTCCGATCTGCAAGAAAACTGTGGATGAGGTTTGGTCTGAGATCCGGAAAGATCACCGGCCACAGCAAAATGAAGAAGCTAATGACGAAATTAGCGGCCGTGAGAGCCTCAAAAGGCAACAAACACTTGGGGAAATGACTCTGGAGGATTTCCTGATAAAAGCTGGGGTAGTGCAAGAATCATCTTTACCGTCATTTATAAATTCTTCTGGGCCTCAACGGCCGTCGTCTTCGTTGCCATTTCAGATCCAAACTGGGAATATGGCAACGAGGATGAAATTTTCTACGCAACAAAATGTCGGAGGCTGTTCATCAGGAAATGAAGCTACTACAACATACCGAGTGTTGTCTCAGAGTCATAGCTTAGCAGGAAAAGACCTCGCTGCTAGTAATGCTGCTGAGAAATGTCGAACATCAGGAGAGTCAACTAGGAATGGTAGCAAGAAGAGAATAATTGATGGGCCTCCTGAAGTCGTGGTGGAGAGAAGGCAGCGCAGGATGTTGAAGAATCGAGAATCGGCAGCACGTTCTCGAGCAAGAAGACAGGTTTTGTGCTCATCTTAATCTACTCTTGTGTTTGTGTTATAAGAAAAAACTGATCAGAGCTTCATTCTTTGAGAAATTGGCTCGTTTTACTGTTCGGAAAAGCCTTGAATGCTAATTGTGAACTACGGGTTAGAACTTTGTTTTTGCGGATGTCTGTATATCCATTAGAGAAATTAATGAGGGTACAGGAGTAGACTCTTCATACCAAAATTAGAATTTAAGCATTACCTCATAACTAATTATTCATGGTTGACTTTTTAGTTATATATTATTTTCAGACTGATTTTATCTAACAAATTTTCTGGTTAATCTCTACTTGGCCTTTTGGTGTCCTTCCAATTATAATATCTGGTTCTTATTGTAGGCATACACCGTGGAATTGGAAGCAGGTCTGAGTCAACTAAGACAAGAAAACGAAAAATTGAAAGAAATTCTGGTACAATAGACTTTTAACCTCTATTATATACTCATGATGATAAATAATGTTGTCTAACGTTTTATCAACTTTTTTTTTCAATAATCCGGAATAGGCTGAAACTGAGAGGAAGAGAAAGCAAGAGGTAAGAGTGAACAACCTTAATTGTACGTTTTCCCTTAATCTGAATATGTAAGCCAGAAAGTGATACTGAAACATGATGGTTGCGATGTCTTGATCTTGTGTTGTGATGTATAGATAATGAGGAGGAAGCATGCAACAAAGGCCCAGAAAAGAACAGAGAAGTTTAGGGCTATAAGGAGGACATTGAGTGCAGACTGGTGAAGACATTTAGCACATGCATATATAATACAGCCTGGGATGAAAGTGATGCTTCTGTGATGTATGTATGTATGTATGTATGTATGTATGTATGTATGTATGTATGTATGTATGTATGTATGTATGTATGTATGTATGTATGTATGTATGTATGTATGGATGGATGGATGGATGGATGGAGCCACGAACGAGCCTCTGTTGCTATTATCCCTTGCAAAAAGGCTCCTTCTTGGCTACTGGTTTCATGCATTCTAAATTATGTTCGTAGAAGACAGAGACAGTGAGACATTAATCAGTTATACATATATTGTATGTATATACAAGCTTCCAACCTTTTTAATTATCGCCTATTTTATGCGACTGTATGTGTACATATGATATATATATATATAGCGTGAGTCTTTCTCTAGGCTATTGAAGCAATAATTTATATGTGCATAAGTGTTGTTTGTTTTTAATTTCATACAACAAATTATTAAGTTTTCATGGAAAATTTTAAGTATATGAATTTTGTTGATCTCAGCATTGATGGTTTTTCTAGCTATATTCTTTGAAAGTAACTAAAGTTGTATTTATTAGATGTATAAAAAAAAAGGTTGTATGTATCAGATTAAGGTCCGACCATTTGAAATTACTAAAGAATATTGTATGAATATACTTGAAAAATAAAAATTATTAAGCATACAATAAAAAACCAATCAAATTAATGAGTGAACTTATTCATAATTATTACCACGATAAACATATCATCTACAGAAGTAAAAAGCCGCATTGTGTGCAACATGTATATGAAGCTTGACTTGTAAATATTTCGATAAAAGATTATTTTGATCAGTCAACGTTTACGTCAATAAAGGTGAATCTGAGATCATCTATTATGAATGTCCCAGACATTAAAATTATAAAACAATTCATATCTTTAGTATACTGTGTTTACCATATTCCACCGTTATGTACGTTCTCTCTTAGTCCGAGCTCGTCAAGTATCGTTGTATTAACTTTCTATATTTTTTTTTTAAAAAAATATGAAGTTGCGAGTTTGATCTCCATATGTGGTTTGTCAAAATAAGTAGCGCGCTTGTTTGGAAAGCCATTCTTCCCAACGGTGCACGTAAGTCGAGACAAAATCATTTTGAAATCTATAAAATCCATCTTGAAATCCATAAAAACCATCTTGATATCCATAAAACCATCTCGAAATTCCCAAAATGCCTCGAGATCTGTAAAATCCATTTTTCCAACGGAGTTCCCAAACAAGCACAGCAACTGTCAAGTGATAATGAATTGGCTTATAGCTTATAAAATTATAAGTTTAAATTTTACTGTCGAGATCATATTAGGGCTGGTTTGGATGCTAGGTTTGAAACCTAGGTTTCACAGATTCCGAGGTAAAACCTAGGTTTTGAAATGTGATTTATGTTTGGAAAGTTATAGCTTTTACAGATTTCGAGGTAAAAAAGTAAGAAAAAGTGGGTATGAAAGAGGAAAGTAAGAAAGAGAAAGAGAGAAAAAGTAAGAA
>JANTPZ010091796.1:0-11909 GCA_025593235.1 Vachellia pachyceras
GAAGTAATATAATCTTAATTTCTCATCCTGATCTAATTGATTGGCCTGAATACGTAAGAATAAAAATAGCTCAAAGCCATGAAGTTTTAATTTTAATTGTCTTGAAGGCATGAGATTAATTATCAACATAAGTTTTTTTATATCATTTGTATTGTTATATTACATTTCATATTTTAAGAATTTCTTTTATTATCTTAATCCAAAATGTGATTGGTAAATTTAAGTTTGTGACTTTTGATATCACTGGAAAGACATATTTATTTTCAATTCCTGACTTATGTTTTGCCACCATAAAGATCTCAATCGAATATTTGATCATGAAGATTCACTTTCCTTTGGATCAATGTGAAGGAAATATATAACCACTTGAAGATGGTTATCCTTTCAAAAGCCTCATTCAAATTGCTCCTGAAGTAGCAATATTATGAAAGAGGTTTCAAGAAATATGCTTAATTAATTTCTTACCTCCTTATGGCTAAGAAAAACAATGAGCTTTTCATTGAAAAATCATGAGTCCCGTACAACTGGCTCGAATCCATTCCCATAAGTGAATGTAGTATCTAACAAATATGTTTGTGGACGTGGATGTGGATGAGAACGTAGACGTGGCTACAATCATGGTTGTTGGCGTTGATAGAATCATAATGTTTTTAACTTCCACCTGAAGTGGAGAAGAATTGATAAGAAACATATAAAATAGTAATAGGTGGGCATAATCAACAAATTGGATATGCACTAGAAGCTCCGGATGAGCTAATTTATGATAAACTTATTAAGTTTCATGATATCCGTAGAAATTGATACCAAATGGAAATAGAAATTATATGACCAGAAGTTGTATAACATTAATATCTTATTTTAATATGTATAGAGGATGTAATACATTTTTCATACCTTATAAAATAGCCAGAAGCTATGTTCATTTAATTTAATTATTGTTATACTTACAATACTATAAATTATATAAATATATATAACATATAATTATATATGTATGTATATTATGCTACTGTTAACTTTATTTATGTTATTGCTGGTTTTATATCAATTTGTTTTTACATGTCAAGTTCCTTGATTTTTTTCTTTGGCTTTGTATATAAGCATATTTGAAAGCATATGATACTAAACCAGAAGTTTACTGAGACTGATAAATTTAATGTATGTCATGAGATAGTATACCAGAAGTTTACTTATTAATATAAACCAGCAGTTTGTTAATGTAAGCTAGAAGTTTACTAATAAATTCAATGTTGGTCGTAACCGGTTAGACCATCCCGGTTTAATTATGGTGCGAGAGATTATTGAGAATAAATGAAGATATACCCTAGCCATAATGAGGATCGCACTATTTCTCATATGTTGCATGTTCCAATGGGAAATATATTAATATATCCTTATAAAGTTAAACATAATGTGAGCCTTTGATACAAGAATATATTTGTGGGACTATAAACCCACGTGGTAAACCATTTAGTTACCATATGGTTTTAATTGATGCATCAACTAAATAGTATCACGTTTGTTTATTATTTTTTTGCAACCTGAAGTTTGCAAGATTCTTTGCTTAACGAATATGTTTGAGAGTATATTATCTTGATTATCTGATTATAAAATGCTATCTTGATGGTCTAATGAATTTAATTCACTAGCCATAATGATGATCGTACATCCCTTATACTTGGTATTGAACATCTTGTGATTCATGTTCATACGCAAAATGGACTAGTAGAATGACTGGTTAAATGGTTACAATCTTTTTACATGAGATATAATCTCCTATGTTCTACTTAGGGATTAGCCATTTTGTATGTAGCGCTGTTAATTTGCATGAGACTAACAAATTCTTGAAAGTTTCCCCCTTACAAAGATTTTTTTTTATTTATCAAAAACCTAATATTTTCCACTTTTGGGTGTTTAATATATGTGCATATAAAACCTACTGAAATATATGCTGGTTATAAATTTTATGGTACGATTTGCCGAGTGTCATTTAATAAATTACTTTCACCAGCATCAGGGGGAAAAATAAATAGTTGGGTCAAGAGATTAGCTGGAATGAATTATCGTTGGCTCATTTTGATCTTCGGACAAAACAATGTGAACTTGAGTTCAAAGGATAATTCATTTATAGAATTTAGTTAATCAAATGCCAGAAGCATTTACTGATTTAAAAAGAGTGACAAAATCACATGTCCCAACTACCAATACTCCTATTAGAATTAATGTCCCTGAAGGATAAACTATTATGAATGAATCCAAATCACGCCTAAAGCGTGGAAGGTCAATCAGTTCTAAATATAAAAATCCTTGAAAAAAAGGAGCTAAAAAAATAGATGGTCAAATTGAGGATAATTAAGAAAAGATAATAGCTCTAGAATAGTCATCTTTAGAATAGAATATGGTAGTCCTAGAGGAGACACATGTACCTGAATATGTGAAAATAATGAGATTTCAATAAATTATGTTATAAATGGAACCGATGAGATTGAAATGAAGTTAACGTTGACGACATCTTTGCTTATAATATATCATATGATGTAATGAATAATAATAACGAGGATCATGAGCCAAAATCCATTAGTGAATGCCAATAGAGAAAAGATTGGCCCTTATGGAAAGATGTCATTAAGGCATATTTAAAATCATTGGAAAAATGAAAAGTTTTTAGACCTGTAGTCCTTACACCAAAAGATGTAAAACTTGTTGGATAAAAATGGGTTTTTTTAGAAAACAAAATGAAAGTGGTGAAATTATAAGATACAAGGCACGTCTTGTAGCTCAAGGCTTTACACAAAGGCCTGGTATCGATTATGAAGAAACGTATTTACCTGTAGTGAATGCGACTACTTTTCGTTATTTGATTAGCCTGACTTTAAGTGAAGGGCTTAATCTGCATCTATTGGATGTTGTGGCTACCTATTTATATGGCTCACTTGACAATAATATTTATATGAAAGTCCTTGAATGACTAAAAGTGACAGAAGCATAAATCCCTGAAAAACTAAAAGTGTCAGAAGCACAAATCCCTGAAGGACTAAAAGTGCCAAAAGCACAAATCCCTGAAGGAATTAAAGAGCCGGAAACATCGAATTCTAGTTCTTGAGAACAATACTTAATCAAGTTGAATAAGTCCCTGTATGGCTTGAAGCAATCAGGACGCATGTGATATAATCATTTTAATGATTACTTATTGAAAGAAGGATATATAAATGATCAAATTTTCCCATGCTTCTTTATGCAAAATCTGAAAGTGAGTTTGCCATAATTGCTATTTATGTAGATGATGTCAACATAATTGGAACTCTTGAAGAGTTACAAAAGGTAATTAATTATTTGAAGAAATAATTTGAAATGAAAGATTTAGGAAGAACGAAATTCTATCTTGAATTACAGATTGAATACATAAAAAATGGGATCTTTGTATATCAAGAGACTTATATAAAAAAGATCTTAGAATGGTTTTATATGGATAAATCACATCTATTATGTACTCCAATGATTGTGGGGTTCTTGTAACCTGATAAAGATCCATTTAGACCTCAATAATTAGTGAAGAAGGTCACGAAGAAGTACTTGGTCCAGAAGTACCATATCTTAGTACCATATGAGCACTAATATATCTTACTAATCACACAAGTCCTTTTATATCATTTGATGTTAATTTATTAGTAAAATATATTTCTTCATCAACATGAAGACATTGGAATAGAGTGAAATATATTCTCCGTTATCTCAGAGGCACTAGGGATATGGGGATATTCTCCGTTCTCTCAGAGACATGAAGATATTGGTTAGTTATTCAGATGCTGAATTTTTGTTTGATCCACATAATGATAAATCACAAACTGGTTATCTATTTACATGTGGTGGTGCAGCTATTTCATGGCAATCTATGAAACAGTATATATCAGCCACATCATCTTGCTATGCTGATATTCTAGCAATCTATGAAGTAAGTCGAGAATGCGTTTGGTTGAGGTCAATAATACATCACATGCGAATAAGTGATGTCGTTATGAAGGAGAGTTGATACACACTGTACTTTTTTCCCTTGTCTAGGTTTTATCTCACTCGGTTTTCATAGAAAGGTTTTTAATGAGGTAGCTCTGGATAGTGCATCAATGAATGGTGTACTCCTTTTTTTTGCTAGGTTTTTATCCAACTGGGTTTTTCCTAGTTACAGTTTTTAATGAGGCATATTCATAATGGACATGCAAGGGGGAATGTTATAAATATATTAGTTATGTAGATGTCCATTGACTCTTCACTTCCCACATCATTATTACCGTACATTCAGATTCATGAACGATACGAAAAGTTATAATGTATATTCATTTGTATTAAATGTACTATTTATTGTACATAATCTTTAGTGGTCACCCTTGAAGGTCTATAAATAGAGACTATGTATAAAGCATTTGGCACACAGAACCTTGAAAGCAAATGAGAATTGTTTCCCCATTTCTCTCCTTCTCTTCTCTTATTCTCTTATGCCTTATCCCGAATTCTCTTACTTTTATAACAAATATATTATTTTTAAAATTAAAATAGAAAATTTGTTTAAATAGAAAATAGATAATTATTTGTATCTTATTTTCTCATGAAAATTTTTTTAAATAAAAAATAGAGAATTAAAGGTTAATTTTGTTACCATATATTTTTTAAATTAATGAACTACATCTTCCCACCCTGCTCAATTTTTCGGTGTTTCAAACTTTTTTAAGAAAAACCAATTGCCTAATCCAACTCACTGATTTAACCGGTTGGATGTTTAGGTTGACATTGAGAAAATTGATGGTTATAATGACAACGAAAGAGTTTTTTCCCCTTCAATTTGCTACTTTTATAATGATATTTATCATTACATTTATGCAAACAACTTTTTTAGATCTCTAAAAAATGAATGATCATTATGGTGATTTAATACTTTTGTAATGAAACTTACTACTCTTTAATAGGTATTCACCGTTATAATAATGAAATTAACTATCACTTTTCACGTATATCAAACTTATTAGAAAAAATGAATTCTTGCAACAAAAATAAAATTGTTAGAAAATAATGAATTCTTGCAACAAAAACAAAGTTGTTTCGCAATTGTATTTTTATTGTTTTTACAAAAACAAATGGCATATTGAATATAGATTAAATATTTTTCTCATAGATATGATAAATAATGAATTACTGAATCTTTAAAATAAAAATAAAAATGTATGCATTTTTTAATATTTAAAATTGAATGAATAAATATTAACCGATTATTATTAAATATTTAACTATATGACATGCACAAATATTTATCCCATACGCTATCCGGATTCCAAACCAGCCCCAACTGCGACCAAGCTCGACTAAGCAAACGCCCATATACTCGAGAGAGCAAGGAACCATATATCACTTTCACCAAACCTCACTCGGAGTCTCATTCTGATTATTGAAGCGTTGTTGATTCTGAGTTTCTGAAAGAAATGGCGAAGAAGAAGAAGGAACTATTGTCTTCGGCTCCATGGAGGGGCGAAGAAGATGATAAGCCAGAATTCCCAGACGCAAAGCTCAAAGTCACCAATCAACCCGGCGCCACTCCAACTATGCATGTCCCTAAGAAGAAGTCTAAGCGTGACAACGACTTCGATGGCGACGATGAGTCACTCGAAATTGATCCGGAGCTACGCTACAGCTTCCAGCGCAATTTCAAGGTTCGCCTTTGCCTAATTTCTTTGTATTAATACCCTTTTCGTTCCTTTGAACAATTCTGGGTTTAATACCGATATGTTCTTTTATTTTATTGTTTGAAATTAATGGTCCAGTGCTAGCATAGCTATCATTCTGTCCATTAATAGGAAGAGATTGTTCTATTAGTTTTATCGATGCCTGCTAAATCATTGCTTCCAGCATGAGTTGTACAAATTCGTTGAGTTTTCTGTTTCGACCTTGTGAAAGCTTTCTTATTTAATGGCATTTTGGAATTATTTTGCAGGCTACTCTGCATTCGCAACTTCTCATTTTGAGAATTGATTTTTCCCCCTTTGTAGACAACTTGTTATGAATCTACATTGTTCAATTAGTATCTAAAATCAATTCTCCAGTGCTCGCATAGTTATCATGCTCCGTACATGTTCAGATGGGTATTGCTTAGTGTTCATGCATTTATCGGATGAGATTGTTCAATTAGTTTTCCCGTTTGTTTCTTATGATGGTGTTGTTTATTTGGATTAGCCGAGTTATTGCTTCCTGAATGATTTTCAATAATTCATTATTTTGTGTTTCGGCCTTTATGCTTACTTGTGAAAGCTTGATGGTTTGGTGGTATTTTGGAATCATTTTGCTGGCTGCATCTTTTCTATTTGCGTTTTGGATTATCTTTACTATTAAATTACTGAAAATTTAATTTATTTTCTTCTGTAGACAGCTCTTCATTAATCTGGATGAAAGTTGCTTCCCTTGCTTTATATTACTAGCAAAGCTTCAAAAGCAAACCGACCTTCACTTTGGAAATTCATATTAGCACTTGATATTTGGTTTAGACTAAGTGTGTACAAGTATTTTCTTGTTCAAAGTAACTTGTCTTTTCTTTTCTCGTTGCTAGTTATAATTTAGTCCATAATACAATTGTAGACTTTATGATGAACACTTAAGTTGTGCAAATACGCTTTCATTCCAGCTATATAGTAGTAACCATTTTTTTGTTAAATGTGTCCACTCATAGAATGTTTGAAGTTTTAGATATTTAACATCTAATTATTGACGTGGCTCTTCCCAGTGGAGTTTGTGATTATCTGCCAAATTCATGCAATACTTATGTCGGCTCATTTCCCAGGGTCCATCTGTAACTGGATTCATTATTGATGTTTATATGATTATGATAGCAAGTTGGTTACATTTTCTCTCCACTGAAATAGTAACTTAGAAGGAGTGGGCTTTACTGCTCATGCTAAACTTTTCCAGATTTATTATGGCCAGAAAATTGTGAGATGACGTTTTACTGTTGGGCGACCCTTAAAGGAAAGGGGCTGTTTTAAATTTGATAGCTGAATTTGGAGAGAGCATTATATCATCTTTATTTCTTAGGGTTTTGGAATAATTTATCAAGAATTCAGGCTTCTTTCTATATGAGGAGGGCAATATATAGTTCTTACAACTCTAAAAGCACTAATCAAAGAAAAGCCCAGCAAGCAAAGCTCTAAATGGAGCTTTATGTTATACTATGGATATTGAAACACTATCATCATAGATCTAGTCTTGAAGCTTAATTGTAACTCTTAAATCTCCTTCAATATGAATCGAAACTAAAGCTCTTTAAGGTTTGTTATGATTGGGAGTGATCAGCCTTTGAAGATATTGCTGATAGTGGTGAACTGGTGATTTATAAACAAATTCCACACATATGGACCATGATGAAGATCACTTGCATTTTTTCTCGTTTGATTGTTATTCTTTTCCTGGTAATAAAGTTTATAGTTTTTTTTATGTGCTTTTTGTAGAGAAATCAAAAGCTCCTGATTTTAACTTGATCACTTTCTGAAAATTCCTTTCTTTCTATACTGCCTGCTAGTTTTGTCATGTTTTTAGTTATCTCTTGCTCAATCTTATGAATTCTCATGCCAAAGTAGCTCATATCTTTTAAGGATGTGGATACGAATCCTGTTTCCAAGGTGATGACCTTGTTAGTTGGTAATCTAAGTACTACTCCGAATGATCCTTGATCCATGAGAGTTGAGACTTATCTTAACCTGAGCAAGCCTTTCGAATCCAAGTCATCCAAACCTTCAGTAGTGGAAAAGGAAAGGAATTTAGTTTTGATTGTGATGCAGCTGTTGCATGTTGATGTAAAGGCAAAAAGAAAGACAATAATTAAATTAGACGATAGAGGAATTTTTCTTTTGTAGTTTCACAGTTCCAACCATTGATTAGGTGGTTAAGTATGACAACAAAAGGAAATGGGGAATGAGAAGTGGCTGCCGTATGCTCATATATGAGTAGACCTTATACACTTATGTCACTTCATTCATTCATCCATCCATTTGACCTGTCATTTGACTGTGATTTTTGCTCTGAATACTTATTTGCACTCCAACTGCTGGCTTGTGTGTAAGAAGGTTGTCCTCCCACAACTTTTTTCTGCTTGAATGAATCAGTTTTTTTGCAAATTCAGGCAAATAAATAAACTAACCAAACCAACCAATTCAACAACAGCTCAGCACTACATGATATGTTTTCCTTTCAAGCTGAAAATGTGCCTGCTGTCATCAACAACAATGCACAATCGTTTTTCCTTCTAACTTCACCTGGTTTTATGTAGATCGGAGTAAGATTGGGGATGTATGATGCAACTCACTTTATTCAAGCCACATATCGGATGTAATTTTTTCAGTGAGAAGTAATTGACACATAGATCAGATGTGGTTGACTTGACCGTTATTGGTGATTAAATATTCTGAGTGCTTTGCCTAGAGCTTTTGTCATTGTCAACTTTGAAGTTTACTGTTTTTGAAATTGAAACAGAGAAGTTTCTAGAAATGGAACTGTTCCCTGAGGATTTTATTCTGTGGAGTAACCCCTCCCCCCAAAAAAATTGATTTTTTAGTTACTCAGCACAAGTAACACTAGAAATGGATAATTGGAAACATCCTGGTTCAGAATAAGGTTCCTTAATTGCTTGGTGTTTTGTTTTAATATTCCAATTTTTGTTTTGTCGTTTTTGTTGGTTAGCTTCATTGCAGATTGGATAGTTGAATAGAAGAAAATCATAAGCTGCCTTCCTTTTTATAGTGGTACTTCTATAGCCTTTCAAATGATAGCTAGTGTGGGGGCCTTTGGAAACTGTTAATTTGTGTTTGAAAATTTGTTTCCTTTCTCAGCTTTTCTTGATGTAATGCACGATGTATTTTTTCCTGATAATGCATCTGTAACTGGGAAAGCTTGTTTGTATGTTGACGTTAAAAAGTTCAGATAATATCAGAATGCGGTTTATTGTCCTCGTGATAAACTGTTTGGCAGGTGTAGAGCCTTAACTCTGTCAGGATTCACCATTTAGAATCATGCCCCAGCTGTAGGATTATCCGAAAGCCTTAACTTATCATCTTAAATTGTAACATATTAAATTGGCTAACTTTCTCACGAGAAAGTCATTGAAAATGTCACGTGTTTGACACACTTGAGATTGCAATTTGCATTCCTTTCCAACTGCATCATTTATGGCTCTGCTTTACTTCGTGCACTCTTAATGATTGCTTATCTTTTTACATTTTTGGGCAAACTAGAGGAATTTCTGCCTGCTTTGTTTCCAAGTTTTAAATGAATTTATGTAATTTGACTTGCAGTTTGTTCAACGAGTTTTTAGCATTGACACACTGGTGAAGCCTCTTCCACCTGCCATGCAATATAATGTTTCTCGCAACTTGAACTTCTTCACGCGCATTTTCACACAATTCTTCGGTAAGTTGGATTCCTTTTATCTTTGTTCCTGAGCAGATTAGTGAATGGGGCATGCACAGTTGAGTAATTCTTGGAAACTGTTGACCAAGAATTGACTGGGAATTCTCGCATATAGAATCAGTGTTCTTTTTTAGCTGGCAAAAACAATTTGTCACTTCTGTTTACAGCACACGTGAACATGCACCAAATTATTTAGATGTAGGAAGATCTTTTTTCCACTCACTAGTCTCCTGTGATATTTATTACCTTGAAGATGTTAGTCATTGGAAGATGATGAACCTGAGCCGTCTGTTTTACATTGCCTCCAAATTTCTGTTATGCATGCATAGCTAATAGCAGCAATGCGATCCTTTGTGGCATCATGATTCGCATCCAAGGTGGCAGCACGTGGCATTTACAGTCTCACAGGTGATGCCACCTTAGCTGCCATGTAGGATTTGGATGCCACATAGTGCCACCTGTGCTATCATTAATGATTGGTCCTATGTGGCTTCCCAGTTTGAATCCAAGGCAGCATCACACATGGCAGCCACATCAGACGTGGCATCTAGAGTCTTAAAGTTGAATCCACCTTAGCTGCCATCTAGCATTTGGATGCCACCTGTGGCTATCATTAATGATGTGATCCTGTGTGGTGTCCCAGTTCGCATCCAAGATGACATCATACATGGCATCTACAGTATTAAAGGTGGTGCTCACCTTGACTGTTGTGGAGGACTTGGATGCCACATGGCATGCCAGCTGTGCGATCATTAATGATGTGATCCTATGTGGTGTCCCAGTTTGCATCCAAGGCAGCATTACACGTGGCAACCACATTAAACATGGCATCTATAGTCTTAAGCGTTGTACTCACGCTGGCGGCCATGTTGGACTCGTATACCACATCAGAGGTCACATCCGTGCTCATATCATTTGCCTTGTATGCTCAATATGATTTGTGTGGTTTGTTATTCTGCAGATCCTGATGGCATTGCAAATGCCCAGAAATCTCTTGGCATAGGACAGGAAGAGAGAGCCCGCCGTGTTCGCTGAGATATAATCGAGTTGGGGAAGATGATGAAAAGAATGGAGAATGAAAAAAAAAACCCACTAATGGCAATGGACCCTGCATTTTGCCTTGTTTATTTTCCACCTATTTAATGAATATTTGAACAGTCAAATTAGTTTTGTTTTGTGAAAGTTAATTAATGTAATATTACAAGCTAAGTGGCATTACAATTTGGTTAATTTGTGTTCCTTAAATCGTTGTAATCAGGAAAAATCATGTCTAGGTCTCAGAGTAGAAAATATCATCATCAAATTTTGGAAATCATGAAATTGAGTTGGAGTATATCAGATCTTGGTTAGATTAATTGTAAGTGTGAAAATATTTTGTCACCCTTTTTTCTTTCCCATCCTTTTATTGTACATTTCAATTCAAATGACAAGGGATAAGGAGGTTTTTTTAATATTTGCAATTAATTTAATTTAGGTCTCATAAGATTTCAAATCAAATTCATAATTTATACGGATCTGATGAATTTTTTTATACCTTAGGGCCTTTGCTTTATTTCCCCAAAAAATTACTGGGAGAATTTAAGTAAAGAAACAACCAAGTTTTCTATTTAGCCCAATAAATTATGAAATTTCGGTGAAGTATTAAGAGATAAAAATAAAATTATGTTATGATTGTAAATGGTCAACATGTCTTTTTTTTTTAACTAAAAAACCCATAATCTACTGGAGATTCGGCTCTTAAACCAGGTGGCTCATCAAAATTTAGAGTTAGAAAATTTCAAAATTAGCTCATCAAAACAAAGTTTAATGTGTGTTATCACTACACAGCGTTGACCATTTTTTATGGGGAAAAAGTGATGAAAGAGCATTTGAGTATTTTATTATTAAAACATTATTTGTTTATTTTCAGCTCTCAATACTTTACTGAAACTTCATAATTTTTTGACGGTAAATGAAAATTATCTCTCAATAAAAGTCTCCCAAAATTATTTCTTTTTGCTAATTACAGGTATCATTCTGTTTGAATCCTTATTGGACACTAAATTTGGCTATCTTTTATAGCAGAAATTTGGATATTTATCCATTAAATAACGAGTAACTAGCCTTTTTTGCTAGATCCAATCTCATTGGTAAAATTCTTCCAAAATTATTGCGCAAAGCGCGATGCAAAAAATTTGTGGTGGATCGTTGTTCTCATTGCATCAAGCCTCTTGTTATTTTGTTAAAATAGGCTACATGATTGTCAACAGGTTGGTCCAACTAGTAAATGATTTGATTCCACTTACGCGTAGTGTCACGGACTTACTCTTTTTCTGCCCGTGCGGCACTTAGACACTCCTATTTTAGTGACTAAGTCAGCCTAATACTCCTCAAGAGGTAAGCAAGTATGCTTTGGATAGGAAAGAAGAGAACTCAAGTATTGAATACTTGAAAAGAGAATGCTATTCACAAGGAGAATGCTTTACACGTGTTTG